>RJWH01002324.1:0-165866 GCA_004363575.1 Solenodon paradoxus
GAGGCGGAGATGAGGGGAACTGGAGATGAGGCGGAGATGAGGGGAGCTGGATATGAGGGGAGCTAGAGATGAGGGGAGCTGGAGATGAGAGGTCTGGGGCTGATGCAGAGGTTGCCAGGAAGCAGCCTCAGCTCCCGGTGGGATCAGTGGGAAAGTGGGGTCCTTGCCAGCCAATAGGGGGGTGGTGTTCCTAGGTAAGATCAATGCCAGCTGGACCCCAAAGCCAGAGGGTGGGCACCCCTAGTGGGTGTGGTTCCTAACCGGGCTCAGGGTCCCCATATGCTCAGAGCCTGCCCCCTTCCCCTTTCCTGTGTGTCCTGCCCCGCCTGCTGGAAGCATCCTAGCTGGTGGCAGTTCCGGGGTGTCCCCAGCAGATACCCGAGTCTGAGTCCTGGACACCGTTCCCGGCTCTCACAGCTTTAAAATGTGTCCAGTTCACAGTATCAGAACGCCTTCCTCTGACCCTCAGTGGATCTTTATCTTACTTCGAGGTAAATAAATCATGTTTTAGACATGGCACTGAGCAAATTCAATTTGTCTTCATGAAAAACAGCACTTGGAAAACGGGCACATGGTGCATGAGAGTATGGGGGCTTCCGGACAGCCGCCCGCCCCACGTGACCTTGGGCAAGCGGGGTCCTCTCGGAGTCTCCGCCTCCTGTCTGTAAAGGTGCGTGACGGTGGTGTCCACGCCACTGGGCCCTTACGAGGACTGTGTGGACGATTAAAGAGGATGCTCCGCATCTGTTTACACTGGCCGCATCGATGCTCACTCTTACACAGCCACACGTATGTGGTTTGGAATTTGTCATGTTGGAGAAAGGGAAGAGACACAAAGAAGGCAGGTGACCTATTCAACACGGTGACAGAGGACTGTCATTTACTGTGGACCTACCATGCCCGGCACGGACCACATACTTGAGCCGTCATCCCCCAGAGCGCTCTGCACGATGACAACGGACGACGGAATACACGCCAACGCCGAGCGCACAGGCTCTGACAGGCGACAAAGGTCCCAGATCAGATCCCCGCTCCTGAGACGCGCTGGACGGCTGGGGTGCCCGGCCAGCCACGCGACCTCCCTGCCCACTCCGGTTCATCCCGGGCGAGGACCCGTGTGCGGTGACTCCGAGGCCTCGCCTCCTCTAACGAGGAAGGCGTCCCACACTCACAGGGCAGAGGTTACCCCACCTCTGAGGACTCCCAGCCTTTCAGGTTGTGTCCCTTATAACCACTGTGCTAAGTGACGGTGGAGGGGGGCCCTGGTGGCTCTGGCAGCCGAGACCCTGGAGAGACGACCAAGTAGAAAACAAGGACCTGGCTCCGTGACCTGGGGCTCGGGTGATAAATCAAAGTAAATAAATGATGGTTCTCCCTTCTCTCCCTCCCTCCCTTCCAATGCTGCCTCCTCCTCCTGCCTCCTTCTTGCTGAGATCGTGTGACTGACCAGGGTGCAGTCTCTGCAGGTGTCAGGGCCCAGGTCATCGGGAGAGGCACCGACAGCGTGCTGACAGAAGCATGGCCTCTGCAGCCCGAGATGTCCCTCTGTCAAGAGAAAGTGCGAAGGACAGGCCTATAGTGTTCGAAGGGGAAGACGCCTCGCCACCCTGTGGGATGCCCAGGTCAACACACACTTCCCTGCCGAGTCCGCGAGGGAAAGGGGACGTGGTTTGGCCCCTGGCACGTGAGCAGGGGCGTTGGTCCCCACCCAAGCAGGTCACAGCACCCAGAGCCGGCCTGCCTGGCTCAGACTGCATCTCAGCCGTGTGCTTACAGGCCAAGTCCCTGGGCCTCCCTCCCATCACACAGTGCTCACCTGCCCCCAGGCCAACGCGATGACCCCACCAGCTGACCCTGGCACAGCGCCGGGCACATACGGGCCCCTGAAGTGCTGACGACGGAGGCGGCAAACACTTGCAGAGCACCCGGGCTCAGGGCCACACCTGTCCTCAGCGCTCTGTACCCATGCGGTGTCCACACTGCGTGACGAGTCTGAGGAGCAGCTGCTCCTCAGGCTCGTCACGCAGTGCAGAGAGGCTGAGAGACGGCAGAGGGCCCGGTCAGCGGCTGAACCGAGACTGGCAGCCCGAGCACATGTCTCCCGGGGCTGAGCCCTCACCCAGCACACTTGTAGGGGTGACGGTGACTTTCTGCTGCCCTCACTGAGTCTGCCTCTGCGTTCCGGCTGCTCCAAGACTTGACAGGAGTTATCCCTGAGTCTCCGCATAACCCAGAGCATCGATGCTCTCAGTGTGTGCTAGATGCTGACCTCAGTAGCCAGAGGGTGGCAGAGGGGTGAGAGGGCACTCAGCTGCCGTGCAGAGAGGAGAGCGGACCTGACACTCTGGACACCCTGAAACTGCTGCGAGCACACACTCCTGCTCGGAGGAGCACGCACCCTCAGATGGGTGGGCTGCCGAGGCGAGGAGACACCTGCCAGCCTCGGCACCCGAGCGGACGCCGGATGAGTGCTGGTCAAGGCGAGGGGGCCGGCGCCCCAGGAAGGGCCGGCTGAGATGTCAGACAGCAGCTCTCGCACACTGGCTGTGACTTTCAGCATGTCACCTGCTTCCGCTGAGCCTGGGGCATTTTCATGGAGAAGGAGACCCTGATACCTAATCTGTAGAGCTGTTTTGGAAATGAAACAAAGCTCAGACACGGCACATACCCATCTCCTTGCATGACACGGTGCGTGATGAACAGACTCCACGGAGGGTGTTACTGGTGCAGGCTGATCACGACAGTTTCCATGGAGGGGAAAGGAGGCAGAAGTGTAACCTCACTCTCCCGCCTACTCACGAAGGCCAGGACATTCTGCTAAGAGCAGAGGAGAACAAAATCATTTTTCTTCTGATTTGCATCCGGGACACCGGACACTCCTTGGCTGTGCGTGTCTGGACTGCTGTGACGGAAGGGCCTCCCGGGGTGCATCCATGGAAATGGCGAGGAATGCAAGTGATGGTGGAGAAAGTCTGTGTCTCCGGCCCGGGACGCACTGCCGCGAAGCACGCAGAACGCCGGCGGGCGATGTCATTCTCTGGTTCAATATTACTCAGAGGGTTAGACTGCAGAGCGAGCCTCCCCAAATCCCAAGTGACCGAACGATCCAGGTGTACAGAATAATCACTCTGCTTATCGACAGCACGTCCAAATGCCCGGTGCGGCACGCCTGACCGTCCCCTCTGACCGACTTTGCTCCCCCGTCCGGCGTCCTGTACACAGGCCTGGCTGACGCCGCCTTCTCCTTCGAGACCTCCACAAGCAGTGAATTATTATTTGTAGAATAGAATGATAATGCTCAAAGAATATGTCTTACAGGGGGATTGACGGAAAACATGCTTTTAACCTGCAGGGAGAGCACGCTTTCCGGGCACCCTGGCTCTCTCTGCTCAGAGGCATGACTGTCACACAGCCCCAGCTACAGCTCACATGGCATCTTCTCACCTCTCCAAGCACTTGGTTTGGTAAAGCTTTGAGAACGCTCGACTTCGGCAATCAATTTAGTTAACTGCCAGAAAGCAGTCGATTTCATACAGATTATGACCTTAGGGACAAGCTGCCCCGAGGGTCACACACACTCCGGGGGGGTGCTCACTCGATGTGCATTCGCACAGGGCACACTCTGGGAGATACGCTTGCAGAATATCTCAGTCATCCAGGTTTGACCTCAGAAACTCCAACGCTCTCACCCCCAAGTCCTGGTCTGTAAATGAACTTCGTGCCACAGGAGGTGACAAATCACAGAACAGCCTCGCACAGAGGACTAGGGAAGACACACACTGCGGAGGGCCATTCATTCTAGCTGGCTTCTTGCAGGCCTACCATCCAGCTCCCGTATCCACGCTGCCATGGACGTCAGTTCTATCTGTCACATGTCTTTTGAATCTTTATTTTCCTTTCTACCATCCTTCAGTCTTCTCCTATTCAATAAAGCAATAAAGGGCATTTCCAGCTGACAAGTTTGTGAAAGTCAAAAGAGAATCGTCGTGGCACCGGCGTCTCAGTGCCTGACCACCGTGCTCACGTGGACTGAGACCAGAGGAGCAGTTACATTCGTGCCGTTGGCACTGAGCAGCTCTCCTCATCCTGCCATGTGCTCACACCATCTGATCTCTTCTCCGCTTTGAAACAATTCTATGGATTCAGCTTTGCACATTCAGCCCACGCTCACAAATGTGTTTCATGTGCCTGGTGCTGAAACAGAAGCTAATGTGTTCCAATATTCTAGAGCTTCCCTTGGATCCCAACAACCCAGGGGAATTGACCTGCATCGTTATGTCGCAATATGCCAATATTTTCTGTACTTTCCAAAAGCAATGACTTACCCTCTCCTCCCCGCAAGCAACAAATCAGTAAAATTAAGCAGGTGTTCGGTGAGACAGTCTAATTTCACGAATATTAAAAAGTGAACTCTCCTGATGCTTGAAACACCTCTCTCACCTTGGTTCTCAGAGAAAAGACACAGGCTGCGCCCTTCTGTGAGTCTGGTCTTCCCAGGAAACATAAAAACGACCGGGAGCAAGAAGGGCAGGGAACCTGAATGCAGCCACAGGAGGCGGAGGAGGGCAGAAAGCGTCCGAGCGGGAGGCCAGCTCGAGAAATGGCACAGAGACGGGGCTGTGCGGATGGCTCAGACGCCAGGGGTTCAGAAGAGGCCAACATCCACTATGGCACCGGGGGCTTTCACCCGAGACCTCACTGTCAGCTGTGCCGGTCACACTGCCTCCCCGCGTGGCAGCTCTTTCTAGTGTCATCTAATGACGGCAGAACAAGACAGTCGCCACCGGGAAGGCAGGACAGCCCTCCAGGCCGCGCCCTCACGCCCATGACGTGGATCGCTAGGGTCGACCAGCGTCTCACAGCTCCAGACGTCACGGTGCTAGTTTCCTTTTCGTACCGACGTCTACAAGCAAAGTCAATCTGTAGCGCAGCCCTAAGTTCCAATGACAAGAACTTCTTCAGAGAAGCATCGACTCACCTTCTCAGACAGTAAAGCTGGGCTTCGTTCCTCTCTAGCCCAGCAACATGGCACCACAAGCGGGTGCCTTCCCAACCCCAAGGGACGCTCAAGCACCCGTGGCCGCGGACACCGGGCCTGAGAGACGGACGCCTCGAGTCATCGCCGAAGCCACGTCCCAGCCAGATGTTTCACCCTCTGCCTCCCGAAACTTCCTGCAATTACTACGAACGTTGCGGAAAGTTTAATATGCTCACTGTACCCCCTCTTTCTTCCTGGATTCTTTACTCAAAATGCTTGTAAACTTCAGGACATGGAAACACAGCTGTCAAAACGGAGGGCATGCATCCAGGAGATGATTCAGAAGCGAGATGCTCTGACCCGGAGCAGCCGCCGAAGCGCGGAGACCAGGAGGCGAGTCCGTCTTACACACAACCTCGAACACCAACGTCTTTCAGCTGGAAGGACGCCGGGCGTTCTGAACCCTGCCACCCTGGAGTCTCCTCCACGTCCCGTCCGGTCCCCGATCCGCCTTCCCCCGAGGACAGCCGGAGACACTCGTGGGGTTTTACTTACGATTGTGAAGTTCATGACTTTGAGAATCCAGATGGTCATGGCCAAGTTCACCAGGATTAAAATCATCAGGAGCAGGACGAAGAAGTACAGGCACCGCTTCCGCCAGCCGTAGATACCCACCTTGTAGACATGCGGCCCCTCGGAGGCGGGCATGGCGCCCTGGTGCTGCGGGTGCTGCTCCTGGGGCATCTGAAAGAGACCAGGAGAGAGGCCACCCATGAAACCGCTCGGGAAGGAAAGAGGAGGAGACATGCGCCGCGGGGAGAGATGTGGCGGTCGCCGTCTGGATGCCCCCCGCCCCCGCTCACACCTGACACTCTGTCTCTGCCGGACACTCACTGCAGCCACCCGCCGTGAGCGCGACAGTCGGGAAGCCACGTCCCAGGGCCTCTCTCTGAGACAGACGCCCCAGTCCTGCCACAGTCTGGAGCACAGAACTTCGCAGAGTCTCAGAAAGTAAATTAACTCAGAGTTCGTCCTGGTGGTACCATCACACCAAGTCAGGCAACTTTTGTGGGGGATGAAATAACCACCAAAAAGCACGACTGTTCAGTATCGCTGCTCAGCAGCGAAAGTCGTCACTCTGATCTCCCCCGTGTCAGAGTTCACAGGCCTCCTGACACAGGCACATGTGTGGTGTACATGCACATGTGCACACACACGCACACGTGTACACATGCATATGCACACATGTGCACACACAGACACCATTTCAAGGTGCTCCTGGAGCGCGAAGAAGTTTACTTTCTCCGAAGTGTTAGGAGAGGGGGCACTCATCACTGCAAAGCCTGCCGTCTGACAATGGGAAGGGGGCCTGATCTGACGGAACAGGGGAGGCAGGGAGCAGTTCCAGACAAATGGTCACGCCCAGAAGCCCCGTCAGCTGAGCATAAGGCAAGGGACATACTTGTCACTGCTGCTGCTGCTGCATGGAGGCATGGCTGTGTGGGCACAGTCATTGCTCCAGTCACATACAGGACAGTGGACGTGCGACAACAGAGGAAAGCTGGTCTCCGGCTTGGGGCCCGTTGACCCCGAGCAGGAGAACTGCGCTGTCCCAGGTGGGAACGTCGCGTGCCAGGACCCCTTCCCCAGCCCCCGAAGGGACTCCAGTCACGCAGTCACAGTACGCACTACCTTTTTATAAAACTGAATACAGTAAGACGCTTTGACTACACCCAGCTAGGAGCCTGTCTCCTTCCACTTCCCTTCATGCTGGTGGTGTTGAGGGTGAACCTGCATTTTCAGGTCCGATTCCAGGAAGCGAGTTGGAGCTCGCTGTGCGTGGGACGGCAGGTACCTCCTTACGAGGCTCCATGCCGCCAGCCTCTGGTGGAAGAAGGCCTGCAGGACACGCCGCCACACACGTGCCCCGTGACGGCTGGCACTGGGGGCGGCAGCCAGAAGCCACTTCGGAATTTATTTTTCCTGATCATCACATACGGTGACGTTCCCAGTGCAGGATTCGAGGCTCGTCGACGCCTGTTCACAACAGCAGTTCTCGCCATCCAGACCCCTCTCCATTCAGCATAGATGACGAGAACGCCACAGGATCTCTCTTTCCTGCAGGGCCCACAGCGAACAGAGTTCGTCAGAACCCATGTGTTTGCAGGTGACATGCAGCGCGTGTCTGCAGTCTGCGTGGAAACTTCTTCTGTTTTACACTCACAGCCACCTGTAACCAAAACCAAGACCGACCAGCACCGCACAGGAGCCCATCGTCCTTCTTGTCACCACAGCAACAATAGTGCCAAACAGATACCCTGCAGAGAGGCCACCAAAAAGGGGAGGAGGGGAGGGCACCCCGGGGAGGCCACCAAAAAGGCAGGAGGAAGGATGTCGACCAGGAATTACAGTGCTGTGCTTCTGGATTTTATGACAGGCCGTCTTGTCATAATGAGGCATTTCTCTTCTTGTTGCAAGTGTGTGTCCATGTTTTCAACTGAACTTTTCTTTTCTCCGTTTTTAGTTTCTTCCTCAAAAACAGTCCCACAGATTGCTCAAGCTTCAGACTCACAAAATCCGGATTCTCCTGGGGCCCCTCCTAGGAAGGCCCCTGAGCGCACAGGTGACCTCGGGGGCCACCGTCACAGACACCACTGTTTAGAGGAGCCCCGGGGCCTCCTTCCTGTGTTCCACGGGGAGGGACTGTCCCATGTCAGAACATGTCAGAATCCTGTCAGAGATGGACTCGCTGCGGATTCCGAGGCCCATCGTCGACGGATTCTAACTTAGTAAGTTGGGCTGGTGCAGACCGGGCATCTATATTTTTAAGACCCTCTTTCTGGCACCAATGGCCCAGGGACCATGCTCTGAGGACAGGGGGCTGGACCCAACAGCGACGTGCCCCGGGCCAATCTCTGCCCCTGCTGCTCGGCTCTCACTACCCCGCCACGTACTCGTCTTCTTTCACATGCTTGCTTCATTCCCGGCCCTGCAGTTTCATTCCCATCGTCCTCCGCCAGCACTAACTCACTGTATGTCTGGGTGTACTTTTCTGCTCTGAAAAAGAGATCTCAGCGTGCCTCTGTGCCTTTGTCTTCCTCTCTAGGTGCGGCCTGACTCTACTCCCATTGGCGCCCACGGCTCCCAGGTCCCTGGCCGGTCCTAGGGAATCTCACATTCTCAGAGGTCTCCTGAAAGGGCCCGTTCAAACACCACTAGCGATGGACCTCATGCAGCTCAGTGGACTGAAAGCCCATTTTCCTGGTCCTTCTGAAGCTCGGAGCGTGAACGACTGCCCTGCCCACCTGGGAGCCCTGTCCTTCTCTGTCGACGAAGACACTGTGGGTCCCGGGTTCCTTCTCTACACCTCAGAATACGGTTTGTCTTTCTCAGCTCTCCTCTCTGCATCTTCCTTCCAAGTTTGCATTACGAGTTGGCAGCTTCTCTCTCATCTCCAGGCAACACTGAGGCCCACTCCGTTCATTTCGTACTTCCCGGAAAATGAATGTCAACAAAACCCCTTACCTCCAGTTTCCATATCAAGTTGGATCTATTTATGCCTTTCATCCATCCACTCCCCTGTCTAACCATTACTGAGCATCTCCCACTGTGCCAGGGTCTCAAGATACCGTGAGAAGCAAGAATGGCCTTGCTGTGTGAAGCTCACAGCCTGGGAGGTGGGGCGATGAGAAGCATATCTATAAAAACGGCAGAGCAGACGCTAGACAGTCTACACTGAGATGCATCTGGCGACACTGGGGAGAGCAGCATAGGACGAAGGTATTTAGAATGGACTCTTCGAGCGAGAACTCCCTGAGGGTGTAACAGCTAAGTTGAGACTGAAGGGTCAGACGCAGACAGCGCATGAGGGTGGGGCACACGGGTCCCAGGCAGAGCCTCCAGGTGGACCAGATCCGTGCGATGGGCCGAGAGCAGGAAGGAGCCGGGCTTGCGGTGCGGCCGGAACAGCCGGCTGCACCAGAGGATTCTGGGCTTTGGAGATCAAGGTAAGAAATTCAGATCTTACTGAAAAGCCAGTGAAAGCCTGAAACAGGGATTGGGCCTGGATTTGTAACAACACAGCCAGGCCTGGCTCACAACAGACACCGAACACATATTCACTGTCTGGTGGTAACCAGCAACCACGTTTTCCCTCCCTTTGAGGTCGCCATAAATGAAAACGTTCTCAAGAGTCGGAGAGCTCAGCACCATGGCTCTCACGCAGTTAAACGTGCCTCCGAGGAGGCTGACTTGCATCTGTGGGCAGAGCCCGAGTTTAAGTTGAAAAAGGAGTCCCTCTGTCAGAGAACAGCTTTTTTTGAGAATCACAAGGCGGTGGTACATTCCATCGGTCCTCGGGCATTTCTTCACACTACTGGACAGCATCTCTCTGAATATATCCACAAAACTCACGTAAGATCTTTAAACAGGTGTGCCCTGGTGGAGCAGCGGTTGGTTCAGTCGCTTTGAAGGAGCGCAGGCCCTTTGAGTCCCGGGTCTGGCGGGAAACAACCAGTGAGAACAACTCAACGGAAGTAAGATAAAAATGCTTCCTCCATCTCTCTCTTCCTGCCTGCACCGTTTTGAAAATATCTTTGAAGTCCAGTAGCCCACAAACAACGAGGGTGTGTCTGCGTCATCCGTGTGATACATCCTCAATGAATGGATAAAACCAAGTCCACGCTGAACAGCAAAGCACATTCTCCAGCTAGAAGTAAACAGCTCCACGATCTGAGCAAAGGAATAAAATGGATAGGACTTGCATGCCTTTCAAAGTCACCTGTGACTCCACGGAATACAAGGAAGCTTACCTCCCAAGCAAGGCACCGCTATTTCACGAGGCGACTTGTGTCCACCCATTTGTAAGAGAATGCAGCCGACTTAAGACAGTGCGGTGCACACACAAAAGGCCTTCTCCCAGAGAATGAATATGCCCCCGGCCTGCTGCTTTGCTGTCCATCAAATGAGGAAAAGCTACAGCCCCAGTGAGAACTTCACTACTAACCATCTGTGGTCACTGCCGAGCACATATGGAATTTTCGTCATCTGGATAAGCACGTTACCACGAGATTTTGAGAGTCACCACCTCCCGGTCTTGCACGGTTAAAGGTTCGTCCCTGGGACTGGGTGACATGACAGAAAACCAACCTGAAGCTCATGGGACATGCCAACCCCAGCAGAAGCCTGTCTGTGACCCGTGTGTGGACGGTCCTCCTCTGAGGCTGTGCGGCCTGTTTCAGCTCCGTCACCAGTCACACCTCTGCTGCCCCCACAGATGCTTCCAAGGGCCTCACGGATGTCCCCCATGGCAGCTGGAGAAGGGACATGCCCAAATCGATCCACTGTGAGGTGGTCAAAGGACCCCAGGACCAGGCCCAGACTCAGTGGTCCAGGGCCTGCTGCTCCTGGAATGAAGGAAGCTGCCATCTGTGTTCAGGCTTGTCTGCACAGAGCTTCCAAGGGACAGACCCACTTCTGTGACAAGGGTCTGACAACTGAGCACAGAAACGGGCTTTGCTAGACTTCGCTGCACGGTGACTTCCTTTTTCTGCTCAGAACCAATGAGTTGCCAGGGAACCTGGGTTTGGGTTGCCAATTCCCACGCTGGTTTCAGCGTCAGTGGAAGACTGCTGGGTGACCTTAGTGTACGCACAGATGCCGGCTGGCAGTGATGTACGCGTTAAAAATATAAATGTATATAATATGAAGCCATGCTCCTCCAAGAAAGCTAAAAAAATAAAAATAAAAAAAAACTGCGGATGAGTCTCCAGGCAGAGCCGTCCACAGACACCACACTAGCTGAGGACGAGCACGGTCTAGGCCAAGGCTGCTGGAAGCCATTGCTTTCTGCCTCCACGTCTTTGCCTCCACAGGATTCTCCTTCAGGAAGAGCACAGTCCACCCACCTAGAAGAGACACCTGGAAAACAGCTGCAGTACCCGCTGCACACGGATGCATTCTGCTTTGAGAGATGCTAAAAAAAAAAAAATCAGAACACTCTAAAGACAAGTGCCAGCAAGCGTCTCGATTTTCCTCTGAGGCCTGTGAGTGTCCTGGGCCCTGATCCGCTCCAATCACAGGGGATCGTGGAGAACAAGGAGGGGCTGCGGGCATCTTCCTAACGTGTCGGGGTCCCCTGCCCAGCAGGCTGTGCAACGTCGTCTTCTGTAAGGGGGTTTACGGGAGCGCTAAGGCGGGTGCTGTTCTGTAGAACTCCACACGGAAAGGCTCCAGTCTGACCTTCAGGGAGATGCCCGATCCCGGCCTAATGATCCAGCGAGAAAAAAGAGAACTCTTTTGACCACCTACTATGTGCAGCCCCAGCGTAGGTCCTGGGATATCTAGGTCTTCAAAGGGGTAACCGGGCATGTATTTTCCTGGGTGAGGTGGTCACACACTGATAAACAACAAAATCAGAACTGCAGCGAGGTGCTAGGGAGGAAACGGCGTTTCCATGACAGAGAGGTGGTCCCTGATGGTGACAGAACGCCATTCTGCCCAAGCGATGGGACCTAGAGAGCACAGTTCCGAGCACTTGTCCTTTAGAAGCTGGGCAGGTTCAGCCGGTTTGATTCTGGATGAGCTCAGAGGAGAGGACGGGGCGAGGCACAGAGAGGCTGTGTGCCGGCCGCAGGGCGCCTCCTCGCTGACCACCAGGAGCGGAGAGCTGACATGATTTAGAGAGAACCACTGACAACACTCAAGTCCGAGGCTTTGCTGCTGCCACATTTCCAAGTCAACATGAGTCATGTCACGTCCACAGCTGCAACCAGTGGATAATGGTGGGCATCAGCTCCCTGCCCGGCCCATCCATTTTGAGGTTTGGGGGCATCTGAGCCATTTGGGATGACCTGGCACATTCACAGCTTCCCATTAGCTATGTTCATCTGGACGCCTCTGATTTAAACTGTGCTTTCGAGGGACGCCTCACCTGCCATCCACGCAGGGACGCCTCACCAGCCATCCACGCAGGGACATCTCACCAGCCATCCATGCGGGGACATCTCACCTGCCATCCACACGGGGACGCCTCACCTGCCATCCACGCGGGGACGCCTCACCAGCCATCCACGCAGGGACGTCTCACCTGCCATCCACGCAGGGACGCCTCACCAGCCATCCACGCAGGGACGCCTCACCAGCCATCCACGCGGGGACATCTCACCTGCCATCCACACGGGGACGCCTCACCTGCCATCCACGCGGGGACGCCTCACCAGCCATCCACGCAGGGACGCCTCACCAGCCCATCCACGCAGCTTAGTTCTGGATGGCTAATGTTGGGTGACACTGAGGCAGCTGTGACAAATTCCTAAGTATTCGTTTCGATAGAGAACAATCAACAATTTTGCTTCCCCTGTAAAATTCACCCAAAGAGGAAACACCTGAATATAGGAAAATCCAGGAACACCATCTTCTAGGTAAATGAACATTTACCTAGAAACCTGTCTATAGTTTCCATTTTTTTAAGAATGGAAATACATAATTGTTGATTTTTTTCTTTTTAAAAGAGTCACCGGGAGAAGTGAGGGTGACTAGGCAGGTAGGCAAGAAGAGAGAGGAGGAGGAAGTATCTTTCTTTCTATTTACTTGTTCACATTGGTTGTTTCCCCAGACCCAGGACTTGAACATGGGGGTATGTGGCCTGCACTCCTTTGGAGGTGACTGATGTAACCACTGCTCCACCATGATAAACCTTGAATATGTTTCTAATGAAAAAATTAGACAATCACATGGATTTAAAAACCAAAGAACATACATTTAAGAAAGCCTCTTCTCATTTCCTTTTTCCATCCTCTCCCCATAGAAACCATTACTATCAGCCTTTTTTCTTACAGAAATGCTCATCACGGGCATACCCTGGCAGTCCCGGTGTCTGGTACACACTGGGCACGGTCCACATCCATCCCAAGGTCCCTGGTTCAAGAATCAGAGCTGGGGGAACAACCAAGTTGAACAACTGAATGAAGTGAAGTGTTTCTACCTCCTCTCTCTGCCTGCCTGCCTGCCTGCCTCTCGAGCCTTCATTCCCGCCCGCACCTTAAAAAAAAATTTCACTATATCCAGATCGAATTCAACACGTGTGACTGAATGCAGATTACTCACATCGAGATTTTCCTGCACAATGAGAGTATCGTCTACACATCTAAACCTAACTTGGTCTGCTTCACAGCGTAACTCAATGATCGTCCCATCAGACACTTTTTAATTCTTTTACATTTTGTTAGTGTCTCATCCGTCTACAGCACTATCCAGTTTGGGGAAAGCAGACTCACACCTCTGCCCATGCATGCACCACGCCGCACCCCCGACCGGATCCCCGAAGCGGCCGCCAGGGACCTCCATCCACCGCAGGCCCCACCCCGCCCAGCATGGCCCCCAATCCTGAGTGTAGGAGAATTTTGTTGTGTTTTCTTAGTTCATTCAGTTTATTTCTTCACACTCCGCCTACAAGTGAAAACCACCCAGTGTTTTTCTTCTTCTTTCTGCCGTATTTCACTTAGCATCACCACCTCTGGCTAAAACAGCTTTCAGCTGGATGGCTACATGATATCTAACTTAACAGCTCCTTAGTGATGAATATGGAGGCTGTGTCCAATAACCTTGCCGCCAGCACTTACTCAATGACTAAGGATTAGCTGGGTACTGCCACATGCAAACACTGGGCTTTCAGCAGAGATAGGTCCCTGACACTTGGACCTCACGCCTTAATGGGGGAAACAGTAAACAGATAAGCCAACGTGCAAAGTGTATGCTTATTCCTGAGACTCTTATGAAGACAACAGGGGAGAGGAGAAAGGCTGGGGGCTCCTGTCTGTTGACCTGCCAAGGAAGATCTCTCTGGAGAGGACAGATCTGAGACAAAACAAAAACACGAACGAGCAAGCGGGAGGCATGAGTTCTCCTGAGCAGCAGCCAGCAGGAGCCAGAGTCAGCATGTGCAAAGAGCCTGGGGCAGGGGCTCCCAGCATGTGCGGCCGGAGCAGAGCCATTCAGGGAACGCGCCTGAACTTGAGCTCAGGAGCACAGATGGAGGGATACATGCTGGGACAGAGAAGCCAACCGGAAAACGCTGAGCTTGTGCTGATTGTGACAGGAACGCTCTGCAAACTCAGGCATAGACCAAGAAACTGACTCCAGGGAATGAGAAAGCAGGTGGAGAAATGGGGGACCCATGGCTCCTGCACTGGCCCAGGGACGGGACAGTGAGAGGGACTGAGTGCCGGTCAGGGAGGAGGTGATGAGTTGTTCTCTGCATCTCCTGGGAGTTCACAGGATGTGAGGCTGCAGAGACACTGGGTGCAAGAGGGATGGGGTCAGGAGAAGGCCACGCTGGGTGTGAGCGGCTGGTGACCCTTGACATTTACAGGATGGGCGTGCTCGCAGGCAGAGGCGTGTGGCATGCAGGGAGGAGCGGGCTCGACTGTGGAGTGCACTGACCTGGCAACGCTTGCAAGAATCCCCGGGGGTGGGTCACAAAGGCACTCACATGCGTCTGGAATTCAGGGGGACAACTGGGCTTCAAGA
The DNA here is from genome assembly GCA_004363575.1 of Solenodon paradoxus. Lineage (NCBI taxonomy): Eukaryota > Metazoa > Chordata > Mammalia > Eulipotyphla > Solenodontidae > Solenodon > Solenodon paradoxus. Next base: position 14,507 of record RJWH01002324.1, read on the forward strand.
AGAAATGCTCCTGTCTCTGTAGACAAGTTATTTAAAGCCACAGACGCGGAGCATATGTGTCTCACACGAGGGCAGCTGTGTGTACCCCACGGGAGCCCCAAGAAACTGCGGTCAGGTGCATGTGTGTGAGTGTGCATGAGTGTGAGTTTGTGTGTGTGTGTGTGTGCGCGTATGTATGTCTGAGTTTAAGTGTGTGTCTGTGTGTATGTTTGTGTGCCAGTATGTGTGCGTGATAGATATTATCATCAAAGTTGTCTTCCAAAGTATAATAGGCCTTATTCTAAATTCAAAACGTGCCCCATGAACAAGAAATGCTTGAGCATAAGCGTGACGATGACTCGCGCTGTCCTGCACATTCAGGCGTGAGGAGCATCGGGGAGGCGGTTTCAGGCAGAAAACTGACGCACGTGGGTGCCCCTCGCCCTGACCTCACTTTGGGAGACAGGGCCGTTACAAGTCTGCCCTAAACGGACCCCGGAGTCCTGGAATGAAGCGACGTAAGGCCTCCAACCAGGCAGCTGCTGGGTCCAGACTCACACTCGCTCAAGCCCGAGTTTCTTTACCACACTCAGAATGGGGCTGACTCTTAGGCCTTCCCTGGACACAATACACAATACGAGGCATTTAGCTTTCACAGGGACAAAAGAAGGGCTGTACACATGTAATACGGCGAAAAAAGTAAGTCTCAGCAGTTGGCGCCTTGGCTGCTTGACCTGAGAGCTGACGAACAGGACTGACGTCCAGTGAAAAGCCCTGCTCGGCATCAGAGGGACCACAGAGGTGACCGACAGGAGGAGAAACAAAGCAGACAGGAAAAACAACGGCTTGTCCCTTCCCTGGTTTGACATGAAGAATTTAGCTGAGCAAGCTAATGAGAGAAGGAACAAACAGCTCCCCAATAGCTGATTATATAAAGTTGGGGGTCCTCACACAGCCTCCTCCTGGGAGCTTTTTCTTTTCCTTTCTTTCCCAATAAAAACTCTTCTTACTCATGAACACTGAGTGGACCTAAAATTCCTTGTGAAGACTGATCTCAAGAACCTGACTCTCGGAACGGGGAAGGCCCAGAGGTGAGAGGAGGGAATAGGTGCGAATGGGGAGGCGGCAGACTCTCCTGGGACCCGGCTTCCGTGGCCCTTGGCTGAGAGGTAGCCCGTTAATCCTGAGGCCACACTGGGCACCCCTCCCCATACCTCTGCAGCCCCCAGCGCTTCTGGAAGTGGGGCCCACCCTGCTCCATATCAACCTGACCCCAGGTGTGCTTAGCACGGGTGTGCTGAAGAGCAGAAATGCTGCACCTGCTCTGTGCTATCCTTCTAGACGGGGGACACATCCCTGAGCTAAGATGAGGCTCTAACCTCAAGGCAGTGGTAGGAGCAAGTTCAGGGAGACAGAACATTTGTGAAACCAAAGACGACTCTGTTAGGTTGCACGGGATACCTGCCAGGGGGAACGAGCAAAACCAACTGAAAAAGACAGGGTGGTGCAAACACTGTGGGTGCAGAGTGGGACTGGAGGAACCCTGATCGCAGACAAGGTGACCGAGCATAAAACTCGGCCCTTCATCCACACGTGGACCTTGATGCTGCGAAAGACCAGCGAAAGTGTGTGAGCAGAAAACCCTCAAGCAGGCAGACACCGTCCACCCCGACGGGACTTCGCATGGTCATTTTCACACTGTGCGTCCCCAGCTTGCTCTGGCCTGTGCCATCCTTCTGAAGTGGGCAGTGGGTCCTTGTCAGCCATCTAGACCCCTGGCAGGCCCAGGCCAGGGCTTCCGACATCCCCGCAGGTGATTCTAACCAGAGCCAGGCAATGCCCATGGCAGCCGACCTTCTGTGCTTGGGGACCAGGCTGTGCAGTTATCAACAATAAAAATCATGACTCCAACACCTGAGATCAGAGAACGGACACCAGGCTTGAAGGGGACGTGGATGACAGCCAGTTTGAGTCATTATTTCCTAGAGGAGAGAACCGGGGTCAGGACACGGACTTGCCTCCGTCAAGGTCACAGAGCCCGAGACAGGTTCAGAGTCGGCCAATCGAAACCCAGTGAAACCCCAGGCTCCCGTCTCTCAGCGTGAACTCCTCGGGCACCCGATTATCAACCACCGCGCATTTGCCTTTGAACAGTGCCCAAAGGTGAATCACAGCAGACACCCACACAAGGAGAGCAAAACACCTCTGAGAAATACTCTGAGAAGCAGAGAGGTTCAGTTACCCCCTGAAAGTCACTCATCTTATCAAATATCAGGCAAAACCCCAGTGCGCTCAGCTGAACATCTATTGTCTCAGTTCCTGGGATAAATGTTTCTGGATGTTAGAGCGCCCTGGTGGCACAGGCTGGGTGAAGTTCACATACATGCCAAGGCCCTGGGTTCGTGTCCCGGGACCAGCGGGAAAACCAAGAGAAACAACTAATTAGAAGAAAGTGCTTCTTCCTCCTCTCTCTTCCTGCCTGTATGCAACCCAAAGAAGAAAACACACCTGAATCTGAAACCAGAAATACTGTACAATGAGTAAGTGAGACTATGCTCTCATGGCGCACCCTGGTGGAGCAGCGGTGGGCCAATCGCCTCCGAAGGAGCACAGGCCATATACCCCTGGGGTCAAGTCCAGGTCCAGCAGGGTGGGGGGTAGGGGGCAACCAGTGTGAACAGCTAAATAAAAATAAAATAAAATGCTTCTCCCTGATCTCTCTTCCTGCCTGTCTGCCTGCTTGCCTTCTTCATTCTGCCTGTACCTTTCCTTTAAAAAATAAACAGTTTCTAGATACATGTGTGTACTTGGTTAGAACAGCATGATTACTAATTAAAAACATTTGGTAACAGATTCAGCTAGGATGTCTCGCTAGAGACATTCGTTTTTAAAGTCAATCCGTCCAGTATTTATTAAGGGGCTACGGCAGGTTTTCCAGGCAGGGGGCCTGTCACCGCCACACAGCCTCCCCCCCGCCCGGGTAACCAACCATCCTGATATGACTCTGAAAACCCTCCGTTTTTACCCCGTCATGAAAAGCCGCTGTAGCGAACGAGGCCCCACTCGACAGTCCCACAAAACCAGCATCGATCCAGTGGAGTCTGCCCGGGCAGCTGTGTTCGGCAGGAACTGTTAGTTAAGACTCTCGAAGGCTTGCCGTGGGACCTGCGCTCTGAACGCTGCTCCATCTCATGCTTAGCTATTTGTTATTGAAAAGAAAAGTGCTGTGTCCCGAAACAAACCTGGTAACACAGTCAAAGTTACTCTGCACTTCGCTAAGTACCGTGAACGCTGCGCGTTGCGTGCGCGGGAAACGCACGTCGCTGCTTATGTCTCCTCGGGTGTGACGCCCCTCCAGCCGGATGCGCGGAGTCTAACAGCGGGGTGAGTGTGACAGGTCCGAACACCGGTAACGGCCACTGCGCTGTGTTCAAAGATGGGCCAAGAGGACGTGTAGAAAAGGGGAAAGAATCCAGGACGCCCAGGCTTGGGAGAGGAAGACTTTCCCGAAGAAGAAGAAGGCAGCGCCTGAGCATCCAGAAGGGGAAGCGTGGGAGAATCAGAAAAGACCTGAGAGGCATCTGATCCCACCTTACAGAGACCCAGGGACGGTGGAGCCGGGAGCCAGCCCCCCGAGGTTCTCCAGCACTGAAGGCGTCGCCATCACATGTGGCCGGCACCTGTCCTCAGCACCGTAAATAGTGTTCCTGCCGTGGACGAAAGGCCTAGTCCAGTTGCATTTAACACGCCCAGTTCTGCAGACTGGCTGCCTTCAACAGAACCTGTTTTTTAACAGGTCCAGTTTCAAAAATACCAATTCAGTAAACCATGAAACCCAGAGATTTCTGAGGGATTCTCTCACTACGGTCCATTATAACGTTACCTTCACTAGTGTGCTTTCTGAAGCGTCCCTCAGACATCATTCCTGAGCCAACACAAGCACGCCGCCCAGCAGGCTTAGAATCACGGAACAAGAAACATGGCGGCCACTCTTGGACCACCTCTGTCCCTGGGCAGGTAACATGTCTTTTCTGGTCCCTTGTCCACTTCTCTGAAAGGACTTTGAATGCAATGCTTTTCAAATACATTAGTCTACTCATCCATTCTTTTAAAAAATAGGAATCATTAGTGGGTACCCTCTCTCCACGCCTCGGGAATAGATTAAGGCTAGCACATCCCATCATGGAAATGCTCCATGGACCCACTGCCGGCTCTGTGGGCAGGGTGCCCAGTGGGGCTGTGCATTCTGAGAGCCACGGGCATGTCTACCTGGGAGGAGACCCCTGTGTGATGAAAGGAGGAAAGCTCACGAGGCAAACTGTTGTGAACAACCCTTTGTGCTCTAAGTTGGACATGACACCGGGAACAGGCTGAGCCCACGTGCAGATGCTGATGAGCAGCAAGGAAGCCTTGGTCCTTGGGGACACTGCCCAGCTGCCCACTGCTCCGGGGGTGGCCTCCTCTGTCTGCCCAGGAGATAAGTCCCTGTGTCTCAGACTCAGTGAGGAGGGCTTCTAAGACTGGCAGCCAAACACAGCCTTTGCTCACAGTTTCAAAAGAGCTCTGGCAAACTCCCAATTGATGAAATCAATAAAAGCGGCTGGTTACATGAGAAACACAGCCGAGTATTTCCAGAGCTCAGCCTCCCAGATCCTTGCAGGGCTGCTTTCCCGGGATCAGATGTGCTGGATCGCCATCTGAAGGCAGCCAGGCTTCCCAGGTCACCGGGGACCTGAGAGTTTTCCACCAGATTTATTCTTGTGTTCATCCTTCTGAGTGTTTATTTTACTGACACCATTTCTATCCTAGACATAGAGACTCGTCACCAGGGGCCACTGCCACACAGTGTGCTGCCTGTGTTCATTCTGTGACCACACAAGCAACAGATGAGTCCATTTAACCACCATGCGGGGAGAAAGGAGGGGAGGAAGAAGACAAAACGAGCTGCTCCTCCCAGAAGCAGGGCAGAGGGCATCATGACATGCAGGTGAAGGGAGATTTGAGGAGAAAGAAACAGAGGGTCCTGTCTGTTCAGGGCAGAGCATTACGAGCTGGGATCGAGGTAACCTGCAGACGACTGGCAGCCCCATGCTCACACAGTAAGTTCATTAAGTTCTACAGAAGAACCAATATGGATCCATGGACCACCACCACCAAGCATTTTCTTTCCACGTAACTCATAACGCTTTAACACTGCTTATATGTTTATAGTGGTTCAAGAGCGATCAGAACAGAGGGGAGGGTATTTTCGGCTTTACTTATCGAGATAACAGCATAATAAGAATAACTGACAATAAAGGAATTAGCTTCCTCCTTTTTCCCATTAAGAAGGGTCTGTCTGTTACTCGTTCTCAGGAAACCATCATCCTTTTTGAAAGAGAAAGGAGAAAGGCAGCGGGCAGCAGGGACGAGAGAGGAGGAAACAGCATTTTCTCTCTTTAGTTGTCCATTTCAGTGTCCCCTCCAGGTCCCGGGTGGAGAAGCCAGGTCCTTGAGCTCTGTGTGGACTGGGCCCCAGAGGTAGGCTGGACCCGAGGCCCCAGAATTCAAGAAATTCCAAATGACACAGTATAGCCCCAATGCATCCCTGATGGTCAATTCCACATCAGAAAACTCTGGCATCTTTCAAGACCAATATTAAACTCAGTCACTAACAATGTGGTACACACCCTTGGCTAATTTTTAAATTAAAACATAAAGAAATTCTCTCATTAAAATAAACCATATCGGATACATCTCTTCCCTTGCAAAAGTCTGCCTGGATACTGATGTGTCCGGGAGCAGCGCCGTGAGCCAGCACCCCCACCTGTGCTTTCAGTCAACGCCCCAGAAGGAATCGCTCTGGACAGAACAAACATGGGTTAAAAATAGGCCTTAAGAGCCGGCCCCTCCTCACTTAGGAAATATGAGCCCTCCAGCCAGGCCATTTTACAAAATGTGCATTCTGATTCCTTCCAGAAGGCCCAGCGCACTGGCCACACCGCGCTCTGCTGTGAAGAAGGTAAAACAATTGTCCTCACTCAGTCGGTCCGGTGCCTCCACACACACACACACACACACACACACACACACACACACACGTGTGAAACGAATCCGTGCCCGTCAGGGGTGGGCTTTCCGGACCCACCCTGTGTCTGCCCCCTGGGCCTGCGCCTCTGCCCTGGACTTTTCTCTGCCCTCCACTCCACCCTCCTTATTTTGTTCTTTTCAAACGTCAGGGGAGCATGATTTTCCCCGTGGACTTCTGAAAGAGGGAAAGCAGAAAGTTCTTTGCAAGTTGGAGGCTCTGCTGCCCCTAATCCTGCAAGCTGGAGTTGCTATTTCTCGCCTCTTCGGCTCAGCGCCTGGTGCTCTAAATTTAGAGTCTGACATTCGAGCCCACTTGCAGCTCCGTGTTCATGGCTGGGCTCAAATCGGCTCCTAATCTGTGTGGCATTTCGCTCACTCAGGAGGCACTTAAGGCAAAAACAGAGCTGCTGTCTCACTTGACTTCCAACCATTCCCCCAGCCCCATGTCCTCCTGCAGATTCAAACTCTCCCGTCCCCACCCAACACAGACATGAGGGTGATAAAACATCTGCAAGTCATTCCTGAGAAGGAGAAACCCTTCTACCAGTCACTTTCCAGCTCCCATCTTCAAGGGAAAAACTGATGGGGTGACATCTATGACTGGCAATGCCGCCTTCCACCTACAGGACACACTTAGACGTGTGGGTCCTCGGTCCCCTCCAGAGAGAGACACCCTCCTCTCGAGTCACACGCGCCTCAGCCTCTCGTGATGAGACGTGGGAAGGAGGCTGGGCACATCTGCTCCTCAGGGGTCCAGCCAGTCCGGCCCCTCTGCTGTCCCAGAGCCGCCATTCACTCCTTCACCATTTCCCCAGCCGGACTTTGGACAACTCCTCGGGAAAACCCACGGCCTGACTGAGTGCTCTCGCGACGGCTGCGAGCCTTGCGTGTCCGGTCTTCCTGAGCTAAATCACGTCCCTCACTGCCATGCCTTTAAAAGTGTGCTTTCTGAACGCCGAGCAGAGAATACACTACGGCTCTTCAGGGGCAGGCGTGGGGTTAAACCCTACCTTGCGTTCTAGGGGATCTGCTGAGGAAGAATGATTTCAAACTTGATTTTTTTTAAAAAAGTTTCTCTTTTCAGTAAAGGGTAAAATCAAAGCGATGGCTCCACGACCTGCAACTGACACGTGTGTCCCCGTCTTTGACAATGATGCGGAGCACAGGGCTGTCTGCTGTGAGCCCCCAGCTGTCTGCAGCTCGTGAAACGCAGACACAGACGCGTTCCTGGAGCCTCCCCGCCAGTTACTCCTTCAACTCAGAAAAGGGGACATTCTTACAGAAGACACCAGCGCGGATCCGCCTTCTCCAGGCAAACTTACCACCGGACTCTCATGACAGTCAAAGCCCGTGGTAACACAAACGCGGCGGCAGGACAGGGACACAGACACACACGCACGCAGGCACACTGTGCCCCTACTCTGAAAGCAGGGTCCAAAACAGAAGCTTCCAGCTCTCATTCCCTCTTAAAACGAGACCCAGTTTCTGCTCAAAACGCTTCTCTCAAAACTCTTCAGCATCCAAGAACAGTTTCATCTAAAATTATGTTTCCTGGTCAGAAGTGTCCTCCACGCAGGAAAGTGACGGGCGATGAGGCCAGGGGACACTCCAGAAGCCACACACTTCCCTCCTGCAGTCCAGTCCCGCTACGTCCAAACTTTCTCAAGAGTGTCTGCCTGAACTCCAGGGCTCAGCGGGGGAGGAAGGGAACACGTACAAGTCCACAGGGAATGTGTGAGGGATACACACACACACACACACACACACACACACACACACTGAAAAACGCCAGGCCTGGCACACATGGCAGGCACAGAAAGTGAAAGCCGCGTGGACACTCAAGAGCTGGGGCCCCTACCTCTCGAGCGCGCTGCAGCAGGCGGGCGGGAGGGCGGGCGGCGGTGTGGGGAGCCGGCGGCCGGGAGGCTGCGAGGGAGGCTGCTCTGGGGCCTGAGGCCTGCGGGGCCTGTGGGGCCTGAGGGGCGTGAGCAGGCCCAGCCTGTCTTCAGAAGCTGCCCCAGTCAGATTTTCCAGAGGGAGCTCGGCAGCCAAGTCCCTGCCCATGCCTGGAGCATTTCCTGCACAGCATTCCCCGCTTCTGCGGCCGCTTTGAAACCCTACTCTGCACTTGAATGTGGCTTTGTCAGCGACTCTGCGGAGCCACTGGGCTGTCTCCAGTGCTCAATGGGGAACACGTGTGTCCAGCGCACACTTGCTCTGACGCGGCGCCATGGAGCCCACCGGGCTCACACTCACAGCCACCAAGGAAGCGGCTCCCGCAGCCACTTGCAGTCTCTTCAGCTGTTCTCCACGCTGGAGGTGAGGCCCCCTCTCCTCTGCTCCACGCTGCCCCTCCACGTGCTGGCTGACCCGGGAGCCCCTGCGCCCCGCCAGTCCCGATGAGGAGCCATGCCATGACGGCTCAGGGCCGGGAACACCGACCGCACCCCCTGCCCGCTGCCGCCTAGGTCCTCCGTCAACATTTCAATCGCTGGAGGGGACAGGAGTTTTAGCACCGGCAGACCGGCTCAGTGCTTTCCAGGGCCCCCTCACCTGAGGGGTGCACCCAGCACCGCTGCCGGGGTAACAAGACCGCCCCGGCTCCTCCGTGAGGTGTGGGCCCCAACGGGACATGTCACAGGCCGCGCTGTGCATGCCAGGGGCACGGGAGGTGGGAAGGAGAGGACCCGTTACCTTCACTCCGCCACGTCCTGCTGCGGGGGCCCCGCTGCGGTTTCCAGAAGTCACGCTGTCGAGTCGTCCCGCACAATTTGCTGGCCTGGGTGGCCCTGCCTGGGACTGTCCCTCTTTCCATACACTAGAAGAGATCCACAGATTCCAGGAGGCGCCCCTCTGCTCCCACCTGAAACCCCCATCGCAGAAGAGCTGGTGCTAAGTTGCCAAAGTGACACAGCAGAAAGGGATGATTTAGAGAGCGAGCCTCATTTGTTTTCTGTGCCTTTTTTCTTTTTACTTTCCAAAATATTTTACTTTTAAAAATCGCACCCCATTAGCAGCTTGCTCCAAGAACTGTTCTGTGTGTTCCCGAGAGGCTGGTGTCAGTGCCGGAGTTGCTGGGGCCCGAGGCACCCCCAGTCCAGTGGGGTTTGCCAGGGAAGCGCTGTGTATCTCTGGGATGCGGGGACACAGGAGCCTCCGAGGCCAGGGTACAGTGACAGAGGGCGGGAGCCCCAGAAACCGTCTACCCCACATTGTCCCTGCACCACTGCACGTGGGGAACAGAGGCCCAGACATTCCAGAGAATTCCCTCAGCGCTACACACACCATTCATGCCAGAGCTGAGGCTAGAACATGTGACGGGGGCTCCTTTTCAACGTGGTCCCTTCGGCTCAGCATGTGCGCAGAGCAGGCTCGTCCTTAGTCACGGGGCTGTGTCTCGTCTCGGCTCCGTCTCTTATCGGCTGTGAACCCTGGGCAGCTGGCGTAACCTCGCCAGATCCTGGTGTCCCCATCTGTAAAACGGGGGCAGTCACAGGCTCTACCTCAGAGAACTGTGCAGCATATGGGGACACCATCCATGCCAGGCGTTTCTCACAGGGCCTGTAAATCCATGTCCACTGTATTTTCTTTTTGCCAGTGGCGCAAACTCCAGACCCTGTCTCTTTTCTCAAAGCCACATCATCCTCCCACCTCTCGCTGGAGCTCCCAGAATGAATGACTGGACTGGCTTGTCAACTTTTCTGCCACATTAACTTTACACCCTGGATGAGAGCTCATCCATCCCCTCAGCAAGGCCGGGGTGCTGACATCTTGTGGGAGCATGGAGCCACCCACGCAGCAACGTTTCCTTGACTCTCTAAAGGTGACATGAAGTCTTTCTTCAAGGTTAAGTCCCAGGAAGGGAGAACAGCAGGGTGACCATATCTGCAAGCAGTTACCTGAGGCTGAACAAGGGGGCGTTTGCAGGAACTGGGTTTTCTCTCTGAGCTGAAGTGCCAGAGAAGTTCCTTCTCCACAGAGGAGCCCCTAACATGGCAATTCCCATGTCTGCTCATCACCGCATCCTAAGTCACCAGCAATGACAGCACAAAGCACCATGCACTGAAGAGGACAGCGGACAGCGGACACAGCTGCTGCAGTTCTAGAAAATCCATCTCTCTGTAGGTGGGAGCCAACTTTGCCTGGAGCCAATCATCACAAAGTGGCTAACGACCATTGGCTGTGCCAGCTTCCTTCCACAACAACTAGAAAAGGCAAGCTCCGACTTAAAGGCAGCACCATGGGGAGGTGATACCAAGATGGCGCCCCAGTATGGCCTCACATGCTGGCTGCGTGGTCCATCTCAGGCGGGGATTTGGACAGGGACCTCACTGGAGACGCGGTCTTATTCCTGCTGGCTGGAAAGGCCTGAAAAGCTACTTATGTCTTCTAATGTTAAATTAAAAAACAAATAACAAAACAAAACAAAAACCCAACATTCTAAAATAAAGCCAAAAGGTCATCCTGTTCTTTCAAAGTCATGTGTGGAGACGGTTGAGCATGCTCTCTCGAAAAGTCCTTAATGTGATGTGTGCAGGTGCTGGTTTTCATGACTCACATTGACATGTATGTATCATTATATTGTGCTGTCACTTCCACAAAAATATTACAAAAAACAACACAGAACACTAAGATTAAAAAAAAAAAAAGCTTGGGGAGGGGGAGAAAAAACTAGAAATCAATGCTCTCTACTTGAAATAAGAACATTTCTTAAAAGTAAAAAGAAATGCTGCAGTGGAATGGATTTTGTCCAATTCAATGTTTGCTGCTGACCAAGGACCCCACATTTGGTAGAAATACCTGTCACCTGGAAGATTTCTGTCTGAGAAAGACAGCTTGCTCTCCACCAGAATAACAGTGTCAGACGTGTTGACTGAACACGGCTTGCTGGGGACCTCACCTGTGGACTTGATGCTAAGCCTTCTGCACAAGCCCCCGTCCATAAGGCTGCCCCAGAGGCTCTGGAAAGCAGACTGACCGTCATCCTCATTCCCTCATTTACTTAGGAGTCCAATCAAACCTCAGATAGACTTTCACTTTGCTTATATATGTTTGCAACTCTTTAAAAATTACAGTTTGATGCTATTTCATTTGCTTTATCTGCAAGTGAGCCTTTTAAAGTTTATGCAAGATTATGAATTAAAGAGCCCTTAGCAAAGCCTACGACACGTAGTAACAGCTCAAACAAGTGGCAGGACCGTCATTTAATACCACGATATTTGGCTTTCAGTTTTGTAGTTTTGTAAAGGTTTTGTAAAGGGCTCTAAAATCACTCCTCAGTCCTATTACACCTTTTCATCATTGCCATGAGACTCTGAAACTCTAGTCAACGGCCATCCCTGCTGGAATTCTGCCACCAGTGATGATCTTTCTTGCTTTTCAGAGGTTTCTGCATCCACTGTATCTTCCTACACACCTCCCGTCACCCACATAGTTTCCAGAACTATCAATCAAAAAGGTCAGTTAGAAATTCCGAGCCTCAGATCCTACACACCAGAACACGCCACACTTTTCTAGAATCTCAGCGCCATGAAAGCAGGGGTCTTGCCTGCATCATCCTCTGCATTTTTCAGTCCCTCGGCCGGCATGTCGCAGGCTCTCAAACGGACCTTCTGAATAAGTAACAGCCTCCTACGTGAAAAGAGGGGCCCGAAATCATCCCCTAGAAAGAATCTTGAGGATGATAGCAGACTTGCATGAGACCACTGGATAATTGCCCCTCTCGGTGACTCAGCATTTGGTTTCCTTCCTTGGGGAATGGGTCAGCTTGACCTCTTTCCCTGGAAAACTGGGAGCTGTCGGTAAACATACTTTCCAGGTATACTGGGCTGAACTCCAGAACAGAGGAACAAGTGAATCCCTCTCGCGCTGAGAAGACCATCCCATGGCATTAGGCTGGGGGGTGGCTGGGCAGTAACTGACTCACTGTACATCAGCTTGGATGCTCTCTTTTTTAAGCTATGTCTCCGACATGGTGGACCCTGGTGATTCTCAAAGCCAGCGTTACCTTAGGGTCATCTGGAGCAGACTTACAATTCGGACTCCATTGCAGTGAATGAGGAACCAGGCAGGAGCACTCTGATTGGGCTCCTCGGGTGGCTCTAACATGAGCATCACTGAACACACATGCCTCGTGGTGCTCCTGTGTGAACACACCTTCCCAGCTTTACCTCCACCCGAAAGGGAAACGCAGCAACCCACACGAGGACTTGAACAGGTGTGGTCCAGGCCCTCGCTGGTCTCTGCAGTGTTATCTGCTGTCCCCACCCCTCTTCCAGTGCTTTAAAGAAATCAACTATTTTTCTGCTGGAGAATCTTAAAAACAAGCTTTTCTCAAAGATTTTGTTCTTTCCTGGAAGTGACCCTCATGTGCATGTTTTTATCTGTTTAGCACCTACTGAAACTTCAAGTGTGTACTCCTTCATCCTCCTCCCAGAATTCATAATCCCTGGAGCCCAGAACTAGCAGTCACCTTTGAGGTAGGCCCAGACCAGCCAGCACTTATCCCTGCTGTGATTATATCCTTTTACTGTCATTTAGATTTGAGTCACTCTGTCCTGACAGACATGAAGGTTCTCCCCAGGGGCAGGGACCAGGTCACATCCTAGTCCCTTACAGCTCTAGGAAGTACAATGAGCTGGTAAGTGAATGCCATGTCTTTTTCTCTATTTTTCCCCCAAGGGAGGGGACATTGAGATAACCCAATATCCCAAGTCTTCGGGCATCAGTTAATCTTTCTGTCACGTTCAACCATTACACTTTGAGCAGACTCTGAGTTTTCCTATCAGATGTCAATACCCTCAGCAGCCAAGTGCCACTCACGGGATCTGAACAGATACTTCTCCAGCAGGCACAAGGAAAGACATTCCTCTTTTCTGGTCAACGGGAGATGCAAATCCAAACAACAAAGAGCTACTCCCTCAGGCCTCTGCAAATGGCTATAAGCAACAGACAAGACACAACAGGGGTTGAGGAGGCTGTAGAGAGAGGAGCTCCCTGGGCACTGCGGGTGGGGCGTAAACTGGTGTGGACCCTCTGGAGAACAGTATGGAGGACCCTCTAAAAAGGAAATTCCATCTGATCCAGCCATCCCACTGTTTGATATTTATGACGAAAGTGAAAACACCAATTGAAAAAGATACCTGCACCCCCCCCAAGGTCATTGCAGCGTTCTTCAAGGAAGCTAAGTATTCACTGACAGGTGAATCTCTGCATCTCTAGCTAAGCTGTGAGAGATATACATACACTTACACATATACATATATAGGTAAATATACATACACACACACACACACACACACAGGAATATGATGTAGCCATTAAAAAGAAATGGAATCTTGCCACTTGTGACAACATGGATGAACTTTGAAAGTATCATACTGAGATAAATCAGACACAGGCAAGTATCACAGGATTCCACTCATATGTGGAATCTAAAATGTAAAACTAATTAACAAGCAACACAAAAGTTGCAAATACAGAAAGCAGAGTGGTGGTGGCCAGAGGGGTGGGGGTGAGATGGGAGATGGGGCTCAGGAGACAAGGAAAGGCATACATTTCCCGTTGTAAAATGAACAAGTGACGGGTGTAATGTAGAACGCGGGGCCCAGAGACATCAATACTGTGTCGCGCATTTAAACAACCGCTAAAACTACAGTGACTTATTCGATGATCACTTCCATGGTGTCCTGTGTCACCCATTATGCCATCCCTGTGAAACTAAGACAATGTTACGTCAATCACTTTCATAGACTCTAAGCCAGGCACAGGCTTCTGCGGGAGTGGACAGCCGTGACAACCAGGGGGACACTGCTGTGCCTCTCGCTCAGGAAGACGGACTCCTTGAGGCTGCTCTGCGGGGTCGCACACACCAACAAAAAGGCACTCATCAGAACCCCTCTGGTTAGTGGTCAGAACTCACTCGAATTAACCTAAGGGGAGAAAAACGGAGGTCTTCCTAAATCATCTAACCAAGTGGTTCTCGCCATAAATCCAGGTGGTGAATATCAAGGTGGGCTGGTGCAGCAGCTAAAATGCCATCCACATTATGTCCCTCTTCTCCCCTAGTCTTCTGGCACCTTCATTCTCAGTTTTGCTCTCTCGCTGGCTAGCAAGATATCCACAGGTGGTCACAAGCTCTCTTTAGCAAGGAGAGTAAAAGTTCTTTCCAGGAAGGACTCCTCGGGGCCCAGCTTGAGCTACATGCGTTTCCCTCCACAAATCTCTGTGACCAAAGGGTGGGGTCCTCAAGGTGATCCCACTGGATTCACATAACGACCCTGGACCAAAGGAAGCAGTCAGCTGCATCTCTACCATGTGGATTGAAAGGAACTATTAGGGAATTCAGAGAGGCTGTTGGACAAAGTCCTCTGTGAAATAAGGATGATAGGATCTGGTCACCACTAGGGGACGCTCCCCCAGGAAACCTCCTGTCGTCCCACTCGCTGCTTATGACCTCTGACAGGCTTCCGAAAACCCTGTGCCCAAGCATATTCAGCCTCACGCCCAGGGCAGGTCCTCGAGTAAATATTTCTGAGGCACTATTTAATCAAAGGGTAGAAAAGGTATTTACTATGCATAAGTTCAAAACAGTTGAATTAAACTAATGGAAGATGATTAGAACAAGTAACATTATGCCAATGTTTGATTTAAGGGTTCATTTCACAAATAATACCTGACAGAAAATGACATTCATCCTCCTTTCGCTCTTCAAGATGGACACTACTTGGCAAAATTATCAGGTAGACTTTTAAGAGACTTTTCTAAATGGAGGGAAGTGGGACCATAAAGTCTGGCGCAGTGACATATCAATGACGCACAATTTTGAGAATATCTTCGCTGCCCAGATGCAGGGTCTTAGGTGAAGTCAACTTCTGTTTTGGAAACTCAAATATATGCATATGGTACACAATGCAGTCTTCTCAAGTGAATCATTACTTTGAGAAGGAGCAGACACATTTGATGGATTAATGTGACCAGTAAAAAATATTTAGACTATACCTTTCTAAAGTAATCAAACAAATTAAAGCAAATACCTGCATAATTGCACAGAATGTTCCATGCATTCCTTAAAAAAACCTACATTATTTATTTTATTTAGTTGCCCATCTTGGTTGTTTCCCCCGACCTTGAGTCTCGAACCCAGGTCCTTGTGAATGTAGGTGGACTGCATCAGGTGGCCTTATCCACTAGGCCACCAGGGTGCACTACCATGCATGCTTTTTTGAGCACGAAACTTTGATCAATTCTTTTAAACGTCTTTCTAGTCCAGAATTTCTCACTGTAATACAGCTTGCTGAAAGTAACACTCTTGAAATGTCATAGTTTTATTTGGAAATAAAGTTTATTGATCAATAAAAATAGGCCAGACTCCACAATAGCAGAAATAAATAAGACCTGTGCCTGAGAAATGATAGCATCACTCGTCTTTATTTTTATGAGCACATCAGTGCTCATGCTGCACAAAATATAACTTCTGGGTGCAGGGGTTCCAAGCTAATTATAAGTCCCTTGAATGAGGAATGTGGTTTGTAACTGAAGAATAAGCTTCAGCATCCAACATCAAAGCTCAGCAATTGTATACACACATGGACACACACACACAGTCAAAATCTGTCAAGGAGATTAAATCCAATATTATGAATTTCAAATTACTTTAGAGGGAGTTTAGTTACCATGATAGAGACATAGTTGAACAAATATACTGCTAGTATGTTGTCTGGCACATAAGAATTACCTAATAAATGTTTACTGTTTTAAACCTCTCTGTAGTTAAGATGGATAAAATGCAGGGTGGGTTATGAATGCCGTGGGCCTGGGTTTAAGACCCATGACGGGGGAAGAAAAAAAAAAAAGAATAGTTTAATACAATGAGTACTGCCAAAAATAATAAAAAATTCTGTTACCGCCAGACAAATACAAGCTAAGGAAGTTCATCACCACCAGACCAGCCATAAGAAATGATAAATGGAGTTCACAAAGTGCTAAGTGACATGAAAAAATAAAAATATAAGATTCACTGGTAAATATAAATAGTTAAACTCAGAAAACTAATGGTATGTAAGTCACTTTAACTCTGGCTGCAAAATTAAAAGGAAAATTACTAAAAATAATGGATATTAGTTTATTAGTAGAAAAGCAACGTAACAATATAAAGCACGGTATCAAAAGAACAAAAAGAGAAAATAAATCAAAGTGTAGAGTGATTCTGTATGTAATGTAGGTATTAGTTTAAAAAGATTATTATAACTAAGATGTTTCTGTAATAAACTTCCTGGTGGCCACAAGGAAATACCTCTACTAGCTACACAAAAGATAAAAAAATCAAAGCATACCACTATGATAAAAGGTAACAGATCACAAAAAAGATAACGAGACAGTAAAAAAGGAATAATTACAAAATAGAAAATAATTAACAAAGTGGTAATAGTCCTTACATATCAGCAATCACTTTGAGTGCAAAGGGCTTAAATTCTCCAATGAGAAGACACACAGTGGTTGAATGGATAGAAAAAATATCCAAAATGTACTTCCTATAAGAGATTTATTTTAGAGAGAAAGGAAGATGTGGAAAAAGGCAGCCCATGTAAACAGTAACCAAGAGAGAGTAGAAACGGTTATATTCATGCTAGACAAAATAAGACTGCCAGTCAAAATCTGTCACAAGAGAAAAAGAAGATCACGTTATAACAAGGAAGCCTATTCATCAATGGGATATATCAATTGCAAACATCTACGCACCCACTGGAGCACTTACACCATAAGCTTAGTATTAACCGAACTGAAGGGAGAAATAGACAGCAATTCAGTGAGAGTAGAGAACTTTCAGCACTGATAAATCATCCACACAGAAAATCAATAAGGAAACAGCAGTTTTGAATAACATTATAAACCAATAGGACCTCAGACAAACACAGAACACTCTACCCAACAGCAGCAGAATGCACATTACTCTCCAGTACACATGGAACATTCTCCAGGACAGTTTATATGTGAGGCCACAGGATACGCCGTAATAAATTGAAAAAGACTGAAATTATGTCGAGTCTTTTCTAACTACAGTGATATACAAATAGAAATCATTAAAAGGAAAAGAGATGGAAGGTTCACCAATATGCGGATATTATACAACCAACTCCTAAATTGTCTAAGGGTCAAAGAAGAAATCTAAAAGGAAAGAAAAATGTACATTGAGACAAACAAAAGTGGAGCACAACATATCCAAACTACTGGTAAGCAGTAAGAGCAGTACGGACAGGGAAGTTTATTGTGATAAATGTCCACATTAAGAATAAAGAAAAATCTCAGAAAACACCCCAATTTTACACCTCAAGGAGTAAGATGAAATAACTAAACTCAGAGTCAGCAGAAGGAAGGTTATAACAGAATTAATGAAATAGATTTAAGAAAAAGAATATAAAAATAATTAAAAAATGAATTGGTATTTTGAAAGATAAACTGACCAAGCCATTTAGCCAGACTCATAAACAAACAAAACAAAACCCAGAGGTAGCAAATAAAATTATAAATCAAAAAGGATTACAAATGATACCATAGAAATAAAAATCAACAGAGACTAGGATGAGCAAACATCAAAAAATTAAACCACCTGAAGAGATGAATGAATTCCTAGAAACACGCAACCTACCGAGAGTGAATCATGAAGAAGTAGAAACCCTGAATGGACTAATGATTCTCCAACAACAAAAATAATCCAAGGACCAGATGGCTTCATGGTAAATCCCACCAAACACTCAGGAAAAATCAAAGCCAATGCTTCCCCAACTTTTTTCCAAAATGTTGAAGAGGAAACACTTCCATACTCAATTCACAAGACTGGATGAAAATTCAATAAACTTTCATGATTAAAAACTCTCAGCAAGTTAGATATAGAAGGGCTATAGCTCCACTTAATAAAGACCAAATGACAAGCTCATACCTAACATTGCACGCCATAGGAAGAAGGTGAACATTTTTCCTTTACCATTAGAAATTAGATAAGAGTGCCCACTTCTACCAAACATATGCTTGAGATTCCTAGCCAGAGAAAGCAGACAAAATAAATAAGACACACATATTGTAAAATAGCTATAAATTGTCTGCTTTCAGAAGATCTTATGTATAGAAAATTCTGAAGATGCTACCAAAAACTCGTTAAATAAATTCAGTGAAGTTATAGTACACAAAGCGAATATAGAAACATCAGGTGAAATTACATACACTTACAACAAATTCTGAAAAAATTAAGAAAATAATCTCATATACAATAGCATTAGACAGAATAAAACACTTAGAAATAAATTTAACTAAGGAGGTGAAAGGTCTGAACACTGAAAAACGTAAAACACTGATGAAAGACACAGAAGAAACACTAATGGAAAACTCCGTGCATGTGGATATGAATGATAAATATTGTAGGAGTATCTATACTAACAAATGCAATGAACTGACTGCTATCCCTATGAAAACTTCAATGGCATTGGTCACAGAAATTCAGCAGTCCTCAAATTTGAAGAAACCACTAAAGACTCCAATTAGCAGAAGGAATCCTTCAAAAGTACCACAAAATAACAGTAATCAAAACAGCATGGCACTGGCCTAAAAGCAGGTGAAAGATCCATGGGACAGATCAGAGCCCAGAAACCTCTTACTTATTTTCAGTTACTAATCCTTGACAAGGGTGCCAGGGACACGCAACGGGGAAAGGCTTCCTTTCAATAAGTGCTGCTGGAAAAACTGGATGTCCACATGCACAAAAAAAAAAAAAAAAATGAAATTGGGCCCTCTCTCTGAGCATACTTAAAAAGTAACTTGAAATGGGTTGAAGACTTAATTTTACAGTGGAAATTATAATATTTCCAGCAGAAAACACAGGCAAAATGCTCCTTGACCTTGGTTTTGGCAGTTAGCTCACATATCTGACACCAAACACACAGTCAACAAAAGCAGCAAGTGCGACTTTGCCAAACTAAAGCACTCTTACACAGCAAAAGACCGAAACGAAATGAAAATTAAAACTACCAGCAAAATTAACAGGCAACCTATGGAAGGGGAGGAAATATTGGCAAGCTATATATTTGACATGGGGTTAATATGTAAAATATACAAGGAAATCATACAACTCCAGAACAAAGAAAATTTTTTATCTTAAGGAAACAAGATCTAAACAGATCTTTGGAAGAAGGAAGATATACAAATGGCCAACGAGCATATTGAAAGGTGGTCATCATTACCCATTACCAGGGAAATGCAAATCAAACCACAATGAGATGTCACCTCACACCTGTCAGGATGGGTGTTACCAGAAACGAATGCCCGGGATTGGGAAGGATGTGGAGAAAGGGGAAGTTTGCTGTGCTGTTGGCAGGGGCGCCAAGTGACAGAGCCACGCTGGAAAGTGGTGTGGGGTGTCCCTCAAAACCTGAAATTGAACCACCTTGCAATCCCACTCCTGGGGATGTGATCAAAGGGAATGAACTCAGGATCTGGACAAGAGCCACGTCCTCCTGTGTTCCCTGCAGCATCAGTCACAAAAGCCAAGGTGTGGCCACGAACTAAGTGTTCACAGAAATGGATTCAGAAAATGTGATGTGAGGTCTGCATCAACACAGCTGAGTATTACTGGGTCATAAATTATTTTTAAAAAGTCCTGCATCTGTGCACAAGGGTGTGTCTGGGGAACATTATGCTAAATGACGTATCAGACACAGAGAGGCAAACACTCTACCATCGTCCTGATATGTGACATCTAGAAACGCCCAGCTCTCAGAAGCAGATGCTAAAAAGGTGGTTTCTGGGAGCGAGGAGCTGGGAAATGAGGGGATGTTAGTCAAAGGTACCACTTTCAGTTACGAGACGGGTCAATAATTTCTAAGTATCTGTCTACAGCAGGGTGGCTAAGGTTAATACTACTATACCGTAGACATAAATACTTTCTTCAAATCCAGATTTTAATGGTTCTTACCATACTCACAAATGGTATGAGGTAATAGATGTATCATTCGCTTAATCATAGTAAATTCACAATGTGTGCATTTCTTAAATCATCATGTCATACACCCTAAATACATAAAATTTGTATTTGTGATTTATACCTAGCAAGCTGGGGAAAACAGAGCGCACACCACAGGAGAGTTTTAGAAATACGCCAGTATCCTTCTGGCAGTACAGAGCAGTTAAGAGGGTAATTGTGAAAGCTAGGAATGGTGAGCTGCAGCGTATCTGATCTAGGGACAGACTTGTAAGTCCAACCTTCTCGTTATTTCCATGCAAAACAGAGACCCGAAGTGACGTGAATAGAGACACACGTGTAGGAACTGAGCAAAGATTCACATTTTCTGGTACCCGTGTGGCATCCTGTGTTTCTAGAACACAATCCATCGGATCGCATCCCTCACAGGTGTGGCTGTGGCTGGAAATTGTTTCCTGAAATGCAGTGTGTGCTTCAAGGGGCAGCGTTTGGCTATCACCTTCATGCCTAACTTGTTTTACAGCAACCAGAAGGTTCTCGGTGGGATTTCTAAGCATGATGTTAATAGAATCTAAATGGAAATAGACAAGGCTACTAAAAATTAAACCTCAGTTCAGAAATAAAACATGATCATTCTAAGTTAAACGCAGGCAAAAGCTGTCTTCTATACCTTTAACCCTGAGTGGAAGGCAGCCCTCGGTGAGGACCTGTTGGAGGAGAGAAGAAGATCACGCTAACTTCAGGGATGGCAGGACTCAGCGGTGATTTTCAAAGGGAATTTTCTCCAAGCCTTCCCCCGATCAACCTCGACAGCCTGTGCATGCCCTGACCCTCATCCTTCCCATTAGCGGAAACTGCTAGAAGAAACAGAATGGGCCCCTGGACTGAGCGGCGGCACTGCTCCATCTCCATGGCGTGTTGATGGAACAGCTCCCTAGAGAGAAAATTCACATCGATGTGCCTGGTAACACACCCACTCCTCACTCCCAAAGCAGGGAGCCCCACAAGGACCAAAGAGATGAGAAACGCAAAATTCAGCACAAAAGACAGCCCTGACCACCATATTCTCCTCTCACTCCGCCATGCTGTCGTACCTGACGGAGCAACGTGCGTGCCCTAGGTCAGCCGTGGATGCGAAGGAGAGAGGGGACACAGATCGGGGAACAGGACGGGTGAAGGAGTCCTAGCCAACAGACCCGCTCTTCTTCTGAGTAGCTCTGCTGTGCCAGGGACTGGACATACAGTCTAGGACAGACGAGTCCTTAGCCTCCAGCAAGTCACCATCTTTGTTGGGAAGACTTAGTGTTTCTAGAACCCTGGACTAGACTCTGCTGGGCTGACTGAGCCTGAGGCTATGAAGAAATCCTTACATGTTTTGATTTCAAACATGAATTACCCTTCTCATTCTGTTCCCTCTTTCTAGAGAGATCTTCCTAAAGAAAGGTGAGAAGCTGTCGTTCTCTGCATCCATGCAACGTGGGTTTTTCCCTGTAAAATGAAAAACGGGTATTTCTGATGGGGACTTGATCTCATGAGGCTGGAGAGTGTGAGGCAGCCACTGACAGAAAACGTTGCAAGTGCTGGACGACTGAAGGGATGACAGACATCCCATGTGGCTCTCTGGAGAGAGACGTGTCTGAGAATAATCACTGCCGCACCTTCACGTTTCTGAGCCCTGGGAGCAGAAGAACGAGTTGGCGATGGGTCTCAGCTGGGGAAGCGGGTCAGTTCCTTCATCACTCCGTTTCACACATCTCTGAGAGACCGTGGGAGCTGAGCCAGCTCACCAAAGCTCGCCCACTGAGACATGATCCGAACATCGACATTTTGCAGCAAAGGGACACATCCAGAGCCCGTTGTTGGAAGAACTGTGCACACGGGGCTCAGTGCAGAGTGGGGTCCACCCAGGATGTGCAGCGACGCAATTCACTGCAATTGGGTCCCCTGCTTTTCAAAAGTCAAAATGAAGGCATTCCCACCATGAACACACATGACGCCTTCAGGAAAGATCGCTGAAGTTCAAGTTTGCATGAGGACTTCACGGGAGGACTTGGTGTTGGCACCTTTCACTGCATTGCCGCCATCTGGAGAGTTTTCTTTACACCCAGGTCCCAGAAATGCAGCAGGGAAACTGCTGGCACCTGCCACCGGGATTGGGCTGTGCAGGGACGAGAGCGTCTTTGCTGTGGGGTGAGATTTAGCAGCCCTGCCCTGCTCCCTCTGAGCCCGGAGGAGGTGGTCAGTAGCTAAACTGTGAGCCACAGTGACGGCGACCATCGCAGAAGACTGTCAGACTTACTGGAACCCTCTCGACGAAGCCCGCCGACGCAGACAGCAACCACCGACACGCGACACGGGCTGGGCTCGCACGTCACAGGAGCTTTCACAGCATCGCGGGGACTGAACTCTGCATTTTCTGAACCACCCCATGGGCTGGCATTTACATACATCCCGAGGTTGGTTCGCTTCAGCGGCAGGAGTCGGCGTGGGAAGTCAGCCCGAGCGCCCTGTGTCTGCTCGTCCCCCCGTGACTTCATGGTGACAGTGTCGTCAGGATTTAGCAGGAGCAGCACAGTCCCACACAGAGCACAGCGGCGCTGCCCCGGGGGCCCGATGACCCTGCCGTCCCGCACCCGCCGCCAGGCCCTCACCGCCGCACCAGGACTCCTGACTCGGTGGTCTCACTGCCGGTGCAAATGCTCCACGTTCCATCTCTCTCAGGGGGCAGGGCAGACTCCCTAAGGTGGCGACAAGCCCCTGGGTCATCAGGACTCAGTCCCTCCAGGGACATTCGGGAACCAGCCTGCAGGCCCCTCCCGCAGGAAGCCTTCTCTTGCCCCTCCCTGCGCCCAGCGAGAGCTTACGTTCCCGTGCAGAGGCAGCAACTGCTGGGGCGGGGAGGGCGGGAGGAGGGGGCTGAACACCTAAGCACAGAGGCAGGGGACTCAGGCAGCGGGGCGGGCTGAGCACACAGCGCAGCCCCGAAGGATGCCGTGGTCACTGAAGCGAGCTCACGGAGGCAGCTCTCTGTGGTCTAAACAACAATTTGACTACTTCTTTTGCTTACATGGCTGTCTGCATTTCAGGACGAGAGAGAGAGAGAGAGAGAGAGAGAGAGAGAGAGAGAGAGAGAGAGAGAGAGAGAGAGAGAGAGAGAGAGAGAGAGAGAGAGAGTGTGTGTGTGTTTCTCACCACACCCACCAGAGTCCAGCGCTTTCGCCTCCACCTGGTGCCTCCTTCCTGCCCTTCCCTCTGACCCCCCGGGAGCCTCGGTCTGTGTCCTGTGAATTGCATTGGGGTTTGTCTATCCATGTGTCTGGTTTTTTTAGATCCACATATGAGAGAAAGCATGCTGCATTTCTCTTTTTCAATCTGGCTTATTTCACTTGACATGATCCTTTCTAGCGCCTTCCAGGCTGGCGCAAAGGGCACGATTCCATCTTCTGCACAGGTGCAGAGAAGCCCATGGCGTATCGAGACCACAGCTCCTCGATTCGTCCTCTGTGGATGGGCATCTGGGTGGTGTCTTCCCTGGCTGTTGTGAATGGTGCTGCTATGAGCATCGGGGCGCAGATACTTTCCCAGTTAGATTCTGTGTCCTCTGGGTCTGTGCCCAGGGGTGGGATTGCCGGGATGAATGGTAGCTGCACCTATATTTGGGGGGGAATCTCCACACTGTTTTCCAAAGAAGTTGTATGAATTCATGTTACCCTCAACAGTGCAGGAAGGTTCAGGAAGGCTAATCTTCAATTTTTGCTTTTCTCTGTGTCCACCTAAATACTGAAAGTGCTTACTGATCAATGAAATGTCCATCTAAACACTATTTCCTGGCTCAGTCTTTGTAGAGCAAACTCCAGAAAGCTATGAAACTGCTACGTTCGTTGACGCCACGGATGTATGTGTTTATGCCACGTCCTTGAAGTTTAACTGGAACAAACTCACCAAAGCAGCCACCTGTGGACAGTGCAGAGGTGTCTGTCTGTGTTCCGTCAGATTTCAGCTACACTACATTTCAACATAGCATTGTTCCTGGCAAGGCTCCGTGGTGCTTAATTAGGCGACTGGAACTGCCTCACCGAGTCACCTTCTCAATCGTTTTAGGAACTGTGAGCCAAGATTTCCAAAACAAATAAAAAGGCAAAGTTAAAGCAGATGCCTAAATATTGAGCAGCAAAAGGCCAGACGCGCAGGCCTGAATTTCTTGTGCGCATGCTCACAGAAGCAGGCGATGCTGAAAGTCAAGAATGAGCTGTGCTAGCAGGGAAAAGACACGTTGACATGTGGAGCCTACATTTAGGAATGAAAAGACTCATCCTGGAAACACTCTAACGGAGACAGCTACCAGCTGACCAGGCTCCCAGCAGCCTTTAATCTTAACGGTCACTCCCCGAGTCATTTCAGTAACGAGAGCCTTCAGCCCTTACAACTCAAGGTCACCATGTTAAATCTGATTTCCAAGGCCATTTGGAAGTACTTGGACTTATTTAAAAAACAGCTTGACATTCAGTTTTGTAACTAGAATTGAGAGGACACACAGAGTCTCCTGATCACCACGGTGTTTACGTAAAACCACGGAAGCCAGCATCTCAGGGCCTACTGTGTGCTCGGGGCTCTCCTGACGGGCTCTCTCTCGTCTCACAACTCCCTGTGTGTTTACTAAGACATCAGGGGTGGGCAGACCTTCTGCTGAAAAGGTTTCTCCGCTCGGCCGACCCAGAAGGAAGCGGAGCAGACAGCGCACAGGGGACGGGCGTGAGGTCTCCCGCGCCACTTCGTTGTGGATGCTTCCCTGTGACTCTCAAGAATCTTTGCGTGTTATGAACTATTTTTCTTCTCTTTTCTTTTTTTGTCTTCAATGATTTAAAAACATACAAACCATTCTTAGCTCATGAGCCTTATTAGAAAAAGCAGCGGGCCAGATCTGAGCCAGGGGACGCGGTCTGTCAACCCCTGGACGATCTAAGTATTTTCTCTGAAGAAACAGAATCAGCTGATGCTGGAGTCCTGTCTCCTCTGGATTCCTGTGTCTCTGCCTGTGTTGTCATTTATATGTCAAGAGCCGAGTCCTCCTCTAACCAAGATGATAAAACGACAGACAAGTCAGGGTACTGGTTTCTTCGCTGCAGAAACACAGCTCGGTTTTCCTCTGAGTTGGGAGGCGGTGCTGGCAAACTGAAAAGAATACACTCTGTTTGCATTTACGCATCAGTCCTTCAGCACGAGCTTGTTTTCCCACGGCTAAATACTTTACACTGGTGTCCTGGAATGGGCCTTCAAGATTTTTAGACTCCGGAGCCTGCCTGCCAAAGCTGACTTCTGAAGAAAAGGCAGGAAACACTGAAAAGAGACATCAGGTCGAAATGGAAAGGATGTACTAGTTCGCACTGCTCTTAACTGCAGGGCTTTAAGAAGCATGTCTCTACAGCCTCCAAGACAGAAGCTATGCGCTTTCCACTCAGAGCCTTCAAGCATCCGGAATCCATCACCGCCTGGTGCTAAATGAGTGTGGTATCAGTGAGCAGATTTGTAAGGAAGAGGAGGAGAGGAGGGAACTGGAGGAGGAAAGAGAGGAAAAAAGGCTACCGCTGCCAGGAGGGGCGGACCTCGATGGCCCAGGGTCCAGGACACATTGCTTACATGACCCAAGAGGGGGCGCACCACAGAACTGGAGACGAATCTGGATGGAGAACTCTACTAAGAAATTAGGCTTGAAATGACTTAAAGAGTCAAGAAGCAAGGGCCTAATCTGTGTCTTTGGGAAAAGGGATTTACAAAAAGGCTCTCACCGGGCTAGTTAAGTTAGTGTCGCTAAATAAAATCAGCTCAATCCACTTAACTGTGCCGAGCGCTGACCCCTGGCGCCATGCTGAGGGGTAACCACGTCTAACTAACTCTTTGGAAAAACCTGGGAGCTCCGGGCTGAAACCATCTCCCCTTAGCAACGTGGAAACTGAGGGGGTCACTGTCCCGAGTCCCACAGAGGACACGGGACGACGACGGGATTCACTGCCTGGTGACCAAGTCTGTGCTCGTCACGGCTCTGCTGAGCTGCTTCTCGGGCCTGTGAAAGCAGCGAATGGAAGCGGAGGTGGCTGCTCCCACTCGACGGAGCGACGGGCTCACGGGGCTTAACGGGGTTTAACGTGCTCTGCTATGTGCGACATGCAGTTCGGGCGTGCGGTCTCACTCGAGTTTCGCAAACCCCGGCTGGTACTTCCACCAGCCTATCCGTGAGCACTGACTTGTTCAAGGTCACCAGGCTGAAAACCGTGGGAGGGGAAGACCTGGTTCCACCCAGTCACGCGTGCACTGCGGTCCTGCCACTAACGCCATGAAGGCTTTGGGACAAACAAATCCTTTCTGACTCCACTGTCCACACTTGAAAAACGGGGTAGAACTTTGAGTTTCAGCACTTCACGGCAGAAACCGTTCAACCACAGGTGCCCTCCGTACGGGCGAGCTGGCCCTCGGCTGCCGATTTCCAGCACCGGCCGCGCGCCTGCCCTCGCAGGGGGCTCCCAAAGCATCACGGCGGCGCCTTCGACGTGTGTGGTTGCTACTGCCAATGACGCGTCCACGAACCGAGTGGGGGCCTCCCCGGATCGGGGTGGGAAGGGGCGGGCTGCCTGCTCACCGATGCCCTAGGCAGCTGCGGGGCGGGCGCTGTAGACCCGCTGCGACCACGGCTGGATAACCAGCTGGGGAGGGAGCGGGGCGGCGGGCGTGTCATGTGCCTGGCGTCACAGGGCGGTGGGAAGAGAGAAACTCAGCCTGTGCTCACCGGCGAGGAAGAGTTGCCTAGAGCTATGAGATGAGCGTCACGTTTTCAACACGCGTGTGAAAGGAGACAGCCCTAGTTTTTTGGCTGGTGCTGAAGCTGCGTGGAACTGAAACGCAGAAATCCTATCAGCTGGAAACGAGATGGGGACGTCCAGGCCTGCAGCACCCACCCTTCCCTACACTCACTCTTCCTCCTCAGGGGTGTCCTAACTCTGCGTGGAGAACACACGCTCGGGACCGCCTCCACGGTCCTTCCAGATCTCTCATTCTAAGGGATTACAAGGAAGGCTGGATTTTTCCATTTGGCAGTCTTTTAGGAAAGATTTACTCCTGTTCATTTATACTGCTTCGGGGAATCGACGGACGTTCTCACCCCTGCGACAGAAAAAAGGAAGGATATTGACTGTTCGTCACGTGAGCAGAGCAAGCCCCAGGGACAGACGGAACAGCCACCCACCGACCTAGGTGCCACAGACCTCCCCCTCTGCAGGGAGTCTGCTCTCAGGTGGGGAGCTGCAAAACAGCAGGGGTCAGGGATGGAGCAGGAAAGACCATTCTTCGGGAAATCCTCCTGACAGTCGCTGTAGCCTTCTCAGATTCACTTCTTTTAGTCCCCCAGTCCCTTCCTGCCCTGAGGCTCTGCAGGTGGGTCTCCGGAACCACAGCTTTCCTGCTCTCCTTCCTGTCAACAAGGGGGCGCTTCCTATCCCTCCTCACCACCACTTTGGTCCCAGGGCCTGCTTTCCCCAAACTGTCCCTCCTCCTTAGTAGAATAATTACAAGAGAGGGATTTCCTTGTGCATGGTGGTCCCTTCCTAGGGGACCAGACGTCTCATGAGAACAGACACTGGTCCCTCCCCTTCTCTGTAACGCACACCAACCACTCATCTATTGGCTCATTGATTCACCAAAATTTTTAAAAAATGAATTAAATAAAAATGAATGACTAACCAAAAACGAGACAAGTTAACTTTGGTATGAGGTTTGAAGAAAACCTTTGAGCTTCTAGATCAAGCTTTGTGGCACCAAGCTCCATGGTCCAAATCCAGTCTACGCCTCGTTTTTGTCCAAGACATTCCACTGAGCTGCTTTCCCACCACAGGGCAGAGGTGAGGGGCTGCAAGAGAGCACGGCTGGCCCACAAAGCCTAAAATATTGACGGTCTGTCCCTTTAGAGAAGGAGGTTGATGACCTCTGCTCTTAGATGCATACACAGAATAAAAGTAAGGCCAAATGGTGTCAATTCCACAGAGAGATTTACTTAATTTCACTTGTACTTTTTCTCTTTAAATCACCCCAGGAGTCTAGTAAAAACAGAGGAAATCGCACGCACGGATATGTAGAAGCACTGTAAGTTATCCAAGCCGGTGAAACAGTTCATCTCTGCAAAGTCAGACGCTGCTTTACGCGAAATCTAACACTTTGCATTTTCTCACAGCCATTGCCATTTATTGTATCTGGAATGGTGCTCAGCAATTTAAATGTGACCTTTATTTTCATTCTCATCAGGACTTCATGAGGCAGGTGCTGAGGCCCCACCTGTTTAGTAAGGGAGAACAGTGGCCCTCAAAGAAGGCAAGTCCTTTGCAAAGTCTGCATAGCTCAATAAGGGGCCGAGCAGCACCAGAACCCAGACTGAGCGAGCGTTCATGTTCTTAATGAGATCCAGTGGGGACACCTGTAAAGAGCGGCTGCAGAGCTGCCATCAAGAAATCCTGACTCCGGCAACCGCCTTGCTTAGCACAGTTGCTGGAAGTATGGAGTCCGGCGTTAGCCTTGCTCAGTTCCCATCTTTCTCTTACTCTCCATACAACTGGGGAATTGATTTAACCTCCCTCTGCTTCAGTGTCCTCACCTGTAAAACAGAGGTGAGAATAGTGCCTACTCCTAACATGGTGATGAGATTAAAGTACTCACAGGACCCTCAGCAGAATGCAAGGACTAGGTGTGAACCACTATAACTGTTCTATCAATATCCAGTTCTTCACCATCTTCAAAGCCCAATTCCAGGCCTTTCCAGAATCTAACCCTTCTCTAAGTGCTCTGGTCGACAAGATTTCCTTCTCTCATTGCCAGTCACACTGGCTTGCCTGCACAGGAATTAGCAGTTGATTCTACATGATGTGATATTATACCCTGAATATAAAGTGGGAACATGGTAGAGGCTGGAAACTCATCCAACGTTGCAGATAGAAAATATTCACTGAATTAAACCTTGTGGTGATTTCAAGGGGTACAGAGTCAGTTTTCTAATGAGCTCTCACAGTACAAAGAAGAAAGCAATAGAAAGGGAGCCAATATCAAAAATGTTTGGGTAGCCAAATAATTATACAGCCCTAAATGGGATTTTCCAGATCTTTATAAGCCAGTCTGTATTATGAATCTCAAGGAGAGGGAACAGCACACATAGGATTTTCTAAGCTTATATGACTGCAGACTCTTCGTTCACCAAGCATCTTGCAGGACTTAACTTTCAGAGGCCACGCTGTGAAACAGTCCACTGTGAAGGACGCAAGGTGAGCTGAGACACTAACCCCGCGCTATAATCTGCACAGTCGAATCCAGGGGGACTCCAACACCAGCAGTGAGGCCAAGCTGCTGCCATAAATGCCTCTCCCACCACTGGAGATGAAATAGAATTGTCTGCATGGCAGTTTCTACAGGACAAAACGTAGGCAAGTCACGAAAAGGAACACTGATACAAAGCCAGAAAATACGACCCAGAGGCCAAGGCTCCAGCGCCCACACACCTCACCAGGGACAGAATTCAAGCACGAGACACCTTTCCTGGAGGATGTGTTGGCTATCAAAAAATATCAGGAAAAAATAAACGGGCTACAGCAATGTTTATTTAGAACACCAAATTTTTCTTTTACTCATCTGTGGGGAAGAAAGAAAGGCACTTCTTTTGACTGTCAGTCACCACACACGGAGATTACCTTTTTACTCTGACTGTATTTTTTTACTACGATGGAGATAAGTGAGCCTTGGGAATAAAATGGCCAGTGGGTTGTCCTGTGGACAAATCCTGAGCAGGAAAACACTCTTCAGGGTACCACGTAACACTTACTGCAAAGCATAAACACAGAATAGGCAGCAAAACCGGAGAGGCTGATGAATTAAGTTAATTTTAGGCAGAAAAAGAAATGCTTCTTCCACCCTGGGATCCAGCTGGGAACAGTAATCAGTCAGTCCTACAAATGGAGCCACGTCAAAGCTCTTAGCTCTACGTGTTGGCCGTTTCACGTGCTAGGTGTGGGCTCAGACCCACTGCCTTCCTGAGGTCTGTGACGACCGCCTGGGAAATCACCTGGAGTGACACGTCAACGGCAAGCAGCCCTCAGGACTTCTGCCCACAAGTGACTGTTTCCGACCTGTTTGCTGCCAGGCCCACGCTCCTGGCAGGTACCAGTGTTCGAGATGTTCTCAGGCACACAACTAAGGGCCCAGGGCCACCTCCTGCAGCCTAAATGCTTTAGGTTTTCTTTGACCTCCTGCAACACCATGAAAATGTATTCCAAGTCAGCCTCACAAAGCTGCCAATCAGAACGTCATACCCACCACATATGGTGCAGTGCCCGGCGTGGCTATAGTATCTGTAACCTTTAGAACAAAATTGACAAAGAGGACGCGTGCCCTCATGGGGGGGGGACACGCACGTGCACACACACACACACACACACACACACACGGAGGAGGGAGGTAAGGAGGAGTCACACTGGGGCCCCACCACCCATACCTCCCATCAGCCACCTGCCTACATGTTCCATATTCCTCCACGCAGATTTGTCTTCAGGTTTTCCTCCTTTCTGTTCTTTCTGTCCTCTGTCAAACTCGTTCCTGTCTCTAGCTACACTTCTAAACTGCACAGCCCACGAGTTCAGTGTCTTCATGAGTCCCAAATCCATTTACATCAGAACCATTTTTCAGGGCAAAGGGTCCTCCCAGCTCCAGGCAGAGATGCCAAACAGGTTTACCAGGGCTGGATAAGGGGCGCCCTCTACCAGGCCTGGATAAGGGCCCCCTTCACATCTAGATCAAGAACCCCAGGAGATACACAGTGAAGTTTGAAACTGCTGTTATGGTTATTAAAGAAGCTTATCTACTCTGTGTAAATTAAAACCTCTCTGATTACACCTAAATGCCCGTTCCTCCTTGGTTTTCCCTCATGTCTTTTTCCACAAATGCACGTGCCGAGTTTGACCTGCTTGGTCTCTGAACTCCACCTCTGTCACTGCTGTCTCTCCACCAGCACCTACTGAGTTCTTAATAAACATCTGTGGCGTAAACAACGAGATGAAAAGGCACCGCTGTGGGTCTACACTCCTTCCGGGCACACTGGTCCCATCGCAACGCCCCGCCGCTCTTGCCATCATGTGCTGTCACCCTTTCTAAAGAACGCTCACCACACAAGCATTCCTTTCTCTTCTGACTTACAACCTCACAGAAAGGCCAAGGAGCTTCGTGAGCAAACACACAAAACAGCAATTCGAGGAACAAAAGCTCCCACGAGTTAAATTACCCATCTAGTCCCTAAATCAGAGCTGGGTGGAACTCGGCACTCACCCCACGTCTGAGTCCCTCCTCATAAGAGACTGTCATATGATCGACTGTTTCTCTGAAACTGAGCTGTGGTCCTCAAGGCACGTTTCTCCACTATGCGACGCCCTTGAGAAAGCGTTCTCAGTCCGAACACACATGGTAGGCCCAGATCCACAGGGTCAGGTCCTCTGGGCAGGGAAAGTGATTTGTCATCAGAAGGCATCCAGGTGAGTCTTACAAGGCAGTGTGGGAAGAGCTGAGTTGGGACAATGGACCACTGTTTACAGGAAAAGCTACTTCTAAGGAGGAAGGCACTGACCGAACTCACTAATAGCGAAGCAGGTTAAGAACGTCATCAGATTAGCAGCTCTCTCAACACTAAGATACTGTGGGAGTGCAAGGAAACATTCCCCCATTTCTCTGAGGTTCTTCGTGGCGAGGTGGGTGAACAAACTAACATGAGGTGCAATTTACAAGAGAAAATATCAAAATTTATAACACACATATGGGGAATTTACATGGCAGTAAATTCTGAGGTAGCTGGGGCAGACCCGAGATTTATGTCCTGAGCGGATGCCTGGAAGGGGACCTGGGGTGTCGTGGGGGCCTCCAGATGGCTAGTTTTCTTGGTGAGGACTGATGGCAAACTATCCTTTGGATTAAGACTCTCTCAGAAGAATAGAGACAAAAGGCCATTTCTGGATGAGGAGAAAGGGGAGACCCAGGGGCAGCAGATGGCTTCTTTGATGTGGGGAAGGGCTAAAGGGTGAGAAGACCAGGGCCTGCTCCTTTGCCTCTGGGAATGTCCTCACTGTCCCTGGCTCTCTGTCAGAGTGGGGTGCCCACAGTGACCGATTCTGAGAGACCGGGGGGTCTCCACAGAGACTGATTCTGAGAGACCCAAGGTGTTCTGTTTTAGCCCCTTCAGTTCTGTGGAAAATGCTCAAAAAATAAAAACGCCAAGGAAGAATGGATAACAGAACCGGTAAGAGAGCAGGTGATGGATGTGCTCATGAGGCCAAACCATAGTGGAGCCCAATGTGGAGCAAAGAAATATAACGTTTTCAGTTTCCAAACACCATTTGAAATGCAATTTATTATCTCGTTTCCTTGGGACCGATACTGATCACTTCCTCTTTAATGGACTACATAAGGCAGAAAAATACTAAGGACCCTCCTTCAACCACCACCTGTGAATTTGCTTCTGCTTTGATAAATGCCCCTATTATACACTAAGTTTTCTGGGGAATTCTTTAAGGAACAAAGGCCCGTAGAGTCTCTTACTGGACATAATGGAAAGTGTTTCTTTCCCTGTTTCCAGCAACACTAATTTCATCAGCCAGATTAATTTTGGAAGTAGAACAAATGGGCTGAGAATTTCAGACGATGATACCAAGTACATTCTTCCAAAAAAATAGCTTTTACTTGCTTAAAATATCAACTACATGCATATCCTACTTTTATTTAAAGTAAATCAGTATTT
Source organism: Solenodon paradoxus (assembly GCA_004363575.1). Classification (NCBI taxonomy): domain Eukaryota; kingdom Metazoa; phylum Chordata; class Mammalia; order Eulipotyphla; family Solenodontidae; genus Solenodon; species Solenodon paradoxus. Next base: position 47,329 of record RJWH01002324.1, read on the forward strand.
TCAAAAGAAAATATCCAGTTGACTATTCAGAGAAAATGAATAGTTCAGAGAAAATGAACTGACGCAAAGGAGAAAGACCCCTTTCAAAAAAAAAGGTGGGGGCGGGGAGATTCCCTTTTCCTTTCTAAAAGAAAAAAATAATTGCGTGACTATAAACCAGACTGAGAAACAGAGTAAAAGATAAAGCCATCCCTTGGCCCGAACCAGCAATTATTCAATCAGGCATCTAATAGCACCCAGCCAAACTACGGATGGAGACACTTCTCTTTCCCTGCCGCAAGGCAGTTAAGTACTCACACAGCTGCTCTACGATTTCCCTCATGCTGAACGATGGCAGAAAATATTACATAACCCGGGCAGTCACAGTTACAACCTCAGCCATTGGTTCATTCATCGGCTCATTCACTTAGTAGCTATCTCGGACCCATCCGGTCCTGGGGGTCCAGAGCCCTGGTCCCCACATGGAGAACAGAGACAGGCCAGCTCTAGTCTAGACTGATTCCAAAAGCAAAGTCATAACAAGCATGCATTAGCCGCCTGTAGCTTCTGCCTGCAGACACTCCTTCCACTTTTCTCATGTAGGAGAACCTCCTTTTACCTGCAGAGCAGCCCCTTCAATGTTCTCAGCTTACAAGGTTGGACCAGGCTGTCTCAGCCCTTGGTGGAGAAATGGGCGTCCGATGCAGGCTTCCTCTGTTCGACGGCCCCGTTACTGATGGTAGCTGCCGGGACATCACCTGGCCCAGGCCAGGAGACCCCGGGTTGGGTTTGCTGACCTGTGATCTACAAAGCTTGATCTGCCCCAGTGCTCCTTTTTGGGGATGAACACTTGAAACACTTGCAGGGACTGTCCTGAGCAGGTCCACAGGAGAATGAGGCATTCAAGCATGAGCTGGAGGAATGAAAGGCGTAGATGCCTTTCTTTGGTCCCTTTCTGGGACCCAACCATCCCTGAATGGAAGAGTGACCTCCAGGTCTCTAGGAGAAGGCACAAACACACTCCATATTTTTCCTCCTGCCTTGCTGATTTTACCTGACACCCTGTTTCTTTGACATATTTGATTTCTATTGGAATCTTCTCCCACACCTCTACCATATAGGGTATGAGGTTCCTGAAAATCACTTTTTCTGGGCCAGGTCAATGCTGTTCCCTACTGCATCTTTGCATCTCGAATAGGGCCTTACATTCCATAATTGTCTAAGAATAAATAGGAGCCAACTGGATCCGACCCTCCCTTTCCAGCAAAGTCTCCTTCGGCCTCTTTCCCATACATGTACCTGCCCTCTCCGGAGCCAGTAGCCTCTTGGGGCCAGCAGCTCCTGTATTCAGTTTATACATTTTTTTTTTCACATTTTCCTGCGTCTTCAGGCTCACAAAGGATGCAAGAAGGTGCCAGATTTGTTTTCTGCATGAATCAGGACACCCAGCCTTATACTAGTCCAATTAATAACCCTTCCTCTAAATGAGCGTGTGTGCAGAATCGGAGGTCGACATTTCTAGTTCCCGGTGGACGCTCTGCAACATACCACCATGCAAACGCCCCCGCCCCACCGGCCTGCGCTCACTGGGTAAAAGCACCGAGTCTCTGGAATTCTGCCTGTCCTCATCAGTGTCACTGGACGATACGTCACTTGGCGACAATTCCTCTTGGTGACTCTGCACTGAGTTTTCACTAAGGCTCGTATCTTCAACTTTTGCAAACTCCCTCCTCATTCAACAACCACCTCAATGGGTTTGTTCTGATACTGCCTTTTGATGCCAATTACTCCAAGGCAGTGGGAAAACTAATTCACGGTTTAACATAATTCTGCATCAAAGTAAACAAAAAAAAAAAAAAAAAAAATGGAGTGGGGAGCAGATGATGTCCAAAATGCCACCGGCAGGAATTATATGCACAATTCTTCTTTCCCAACACTGCAAAAGTTCCCCTCTGTGGATTGCCCAAGCTTGTATGCACTATGTAAATGCATCTATGATTGATTTTTAAAACAGCACGCCCTGGTACATTCAGTCCCCGAACAAGAAAAATACCATCTGACTGTAAATAACCAGCAGAGCATTAAAACCGCTGCTTCCCTGCCCTGCGTAATTGCCGCGCTCAGAGAGGGAACACTTCCAAAATCTGGCTTCCCATTAGATTGAATAAACGTCAACTTGGAAACCAGGAAACAAAAAAAATTCCATTACAAGGTCTTCTGAAATATAAAATATTCAAAAGTCCTGCAGCTTGGGCTGAATTCCTGGAACGGCCAGGTGTCCTGCGGCTGACCCCACAGGTGTGGCTGACCCCACAGGTGTGGGCTTACGCTCCCCGCCCCAGCGCCGTGCTGGGGGGCTCCCACCGCTCCCCCAGCGCGGGGTCCGTGCAGCGCCGGCGCCCCGGACTCAACACCGGGAGGAGTCGAGCTGCCAGCTGAGCGGTGCTCCGCGTCGCACAGCAAATGCAGGCGTTGCAGTCGCGTCAAGATGGGTCTGTGCTGGTCTGTACTGCTGTTTATTCTCATCACAACACCAACCAGAATGCTGCTGCACTAGCCACACGCAGCCCAGTGTGGCGTCCTCTTCTCCAGGAGGAAGACAGCGTCAGACAACACGTCGGAACATTCCAGAAAGAGGACACGTGCTTTACAGGAGGAAACAAAACCCTGCTGGCTGTCTGTTCTTCACCAGTGCTTGCTGGTGACCCACAGGCGGCATCGTGCCACAGGCAGGGATAAAAGCGGGGGTTTCTGGGACGGACACCCCGAGTGCACAGCGATGGGAGGACCCCAGCAAGAGCGGCAGCGCTGGAGGAAATGTCCACGCTGTCATGTCATCACGTTCTGCCTCCACAGTCGCCACCCCACGACTACTCTGAAAACAGCATGGGGACGCCCTTCTTCATGAAAAACTGGAGGAAAACCTTTCCAAGGCCTTCACGGCGACTCCTCAGGAGCAGGAGGACTGCATTCTGGTGGATACAAGCAGCCTGTCTTGCCTACAGGGGCCTTCATGACTCCCTGGAGAGTTCTGTTTTTATAGAAATGCAGGTCAATTTAATACGCAAAAACAGCTGGAGCCTACATTTCTTGTCTTAGTGAAGCGCACGTGCGTATTTGTGTTGCCCACAGGTTTAGACTCTTTTTCTTGGTGAACTGTCTCGTCGCCTACTTTGTCCATTTTATCACTGGGCTGTTCTGGGGAAGTCAGACTCTGAGGTCATGCTAATAACTAAGGGGAAAGGGGAGCTCTAATTTTTGAGAAACTGGAAGGAGTATGTGTTGGGGATAAGCTCCAGTGTGAGATTTGCTAAGAACGTGACCTAAATTAGGAATATAAGCTACTAATCAAATAGTTAAATTTTAATTAATAGAGTCTACAGCTGTAGCTGACTTCCCACGTGTGATTTTTATTCATACTATAAATGCTAGAGAATGAAACACTGCAATAATGTTACAGGTTCCTGGAAATTTAAAAGACCTTAGGAAGCTCTGTGTCCCTAGCCTGCCCATCGCTATGTTAGTACGAGGTCCAAGGACACACACAACCCGAAGCCAAAAGCATCCTCCTGGCCTAGGTGTTCTCAGTGCGGGCAGTCCTGACACCGGGCTGGGGGATTCACCGTGTGGGCCTGGCCCGCGTGAGACAGGGTGTCCCGCAGCGTGACCAGCATCTTCCCGCTGGATCCGGAGCACTGACGCTTCACACATAGAAATCACTCATATGAGGAATATACGTAAAACACACAAATCTCAAAAAACCCACAGGACACAGACAGGCTCCCGGGGGAGTGGGAGAGGGAGGGAAGGAAGGAGGCGCCAGCTGGCGGTGAAGGCCCTGGACTCTGGAGGGGGGTGTGCTGCGAAATGCAGACCGAGGCAGAATTAAATGCCCTAAAAAGCACAGCAACACAAACCAAAAATAATATTTAAAAATCTACCTTCCTAAAAAGAAACACATATTTAACAGTCTCCAAAGATAATTGCCTCCAGTTAAAAACCACTGGTCTAGTTTATACATTTGTTTTCATCGTCTTCAACATGGAAACTCGGTCTCTGCCACAGAAGTCATTTTCCTAAACGCACACCAAACATCACCAGCAGGCAACTGGGCCCTCGAGGGAGCAAGGGAGTGGCTGGTGGGTCTGAGCTCTGAGGAGTGAACAGGACTGACTGGGTGCCCTGCAGTCACAGCGACATGGAACAGTGAGTAAAAACCAGCAGCCGAACGTTTCCAGGAGCACAGTCTGAAAGGCACTTGAGAGACCACCACAAATGACTGCAACAAGAAAGACGACCCCACGATAGCAGGGATTTGAGTTCCACGTCCCACGGGACGCCCTCGCTTCCACTCCTCACTTCCAGTCCATCACGGAGTCTGTTGGCGAGGGCTGGTCTGGCAGGGGCTCAAGGACATGGGGGCAAAGCATGATTCTGAGTCGCCCCTTTGCCTCCATGTCCGTGAACCCCCGCCAGACCAGCCCTCACCGATGCGGATGTGGGAACAGCTTCCTGTGCCCACCGCCGTCCACGCCAATCACTCAGGCAAGAGCAGCCGGAGGCGCTTCAGAAACGCATCACTCCAATCACGTCACTCTTCGGCCTAAAGCACATCCACAATGCCCCTTCGGCTTCTCTCTCTCTCTGTTTTTTTTAAAGAAAGATACAGGCAGGAATGAAGGTGAGTAGGCAGGCAGGTGGGGAGAGAGAGAAGGAAGAAACACTTTTTTTTCTCTTTCTTTAGTGGTTCATCCTGGTCGTTCCCCCCTGACCCCTGGGACGCGGACCAGGTCCTTGGGATGTGTGGGGGCTCTGCTCCTCCCAGTGCAGGGGACTGACCCGTTCCTCCACCAGGGAGCACCTGGAGGCTCGGCCACAGTGCAAAGACCCTACACACCAGCCAGGAGCCTCACCCCACTGTATTCCTGGCTCCTTTTCCACTTACCGACCACACTTTAGTCACACTGACCCTTCGATGCCCCGAATGCCTGCCTCTATAACCACCCACTCTCTTCCTTTCCCTCACACCCACACATCTGTCAGAGCCCACGACCCTTCCATGAGGTCGGGCAGCCTGAGTCTTGGCTGCAGCTGCACCCACATCACGGGTGAGGTGGGAAGGACGGAGACCTGGGTGGTCCCTGCCCTTGACCCGTGTACCTCTCCCGGAGAGCTCGTCTACAAAGCTAACGCCCCCGCCCCATGCTCCAACCATTTTATTATCCCAGAGACGAGATCCATCAGCTGTTTCCCCAGGTACATGCAGAGGAATGATGACATGACTGCAAAACCCTGCAGGGTCTTCCTGCCTCTGAAAGGGGGAAGGAAGCATCGCCTCACCCCAGAGCCCTGACTCGCCGAGAGCTGGCTATGCTGAGGCCCATGCTCAGCCGCCCACCCTGCAAAGTTAACGGGGCTTCTCAGAGAGCCCACAGCCCCGTTTGCATGTATGTCCGTCGCTACAAGTGGTCTATTTTTATACCTGTTAGTGGTGAATAATCGTCAAAACCTCAGGCTCGGAATAAAATACGAGCAGGGCGAAGCGAGCCAGCAGCAGCGCCCTGTGCTGCAGACAGCTGGCCTTACCAGCGGCCGCGGGGGAGCGCCCGGGACAGGGGTGGAGGGACGGGAGGCTCCAGGGAGCCCAGCCGACTGTCCCGGAGACCGTCAGGCAGTCACCCGGCCAGCCCAGCACTGCGACCCTCTCACTGTCCATCCCCTTAGCCTCCGGCCTGAAATCCTTCCAGACATTTTGCTCAGAATTTGAAAAATCTCACAGCCTGGCAGGGCAGGGAGGAGGTTTCATAAGAACAAATACCCACAAGGTGTGCGCACGTTTCTGACAAAGAATAAAACCCACCATGTTGCAAAACCCACAATTCTCAGAATCACAGCCACCCATATGCACGAGGAGGAAAGTTCACGAAGGGTGTTCACGGTTTGCGGGTTCATGACAAAGTCTACACACGACGCCCCGGGTGCTTGCCGCTGGAGGGAGGTCACGTGAGCGCTGGCGCATCGGCGTCTCAGAATGACCCTCCCCAAGATGATCGCCAGCTTCTAACCTCAGTGTCCCTGCTGACGCCACACGCGCTGTTGTTTACAGCCCTGTGTTCCCATTTTAATGGGCGTATCGCCCACGTCCACGGCTGAAATGCAATCCCGAGAGGGCAGAGGTCTGGTGCTCAAGAGTGTCGGGCAGACGGGAGCACACAAGGAGACCCCCAACTAGACAGAGGGCGCCCTGGCGCAGGGCAGTTCGTCCCGGGCCTGCGGCCACGCCCAGGCCACATCCATGCCCAGGACCCGGGTTCATGTCCCAGGGCCAGGGGAACCGAGATGGGCAGCTAAGCTAACGGCATATGCTTCCTCCTCTTCCCGCCTGCTCACCGATGTTCCCGCACTCCTGCCGGCACCTTTCCTTGAAAAAGAGTGACAGTAAGTAACACCGACCAATGCAGAAAGAATTCTAACTTTTAATTGTCTGAAAAGCACGCAGACAGTGCGTGGCACGTGAGGGTCTGGGAAAGCCGGTCCCCACCTTGCCCGCCGCTGCCGGCCAGAAGAGCGGGCTAGAAAGAGGGGAGACGGGTGCTAGTGTCCAAATGCCATGTCCCGGGCAAGGCGAGCTCACTGACACGGATGACAAGCTGAAAACCCTGGCTGAGGTTATGCATTTCAAAGCCTTTTATACAATTAAATAAATTCGGTCACGGTCCCCCTTGCTGAGGCTGACCTTCCTCTGAGTGAGCTGCTTGCTCCCCGACGATGCTGCCGAAGGGTCTTTTAGAACAGAGTGGATGCATCCAGGAGGCTGGCGGCCTCCCCTCAATGCAGGCAGCTAAGTGCACGGACCTAACGGCCTGTGCCAGGGCTCTGAGCTGGCGGGACAGAGGCCTGTGGGGAGGAAATGGCCCCAGAAAAAGAGACGACAGTCTGCTGGAACTGGGCTGCACTGGCTGCTGGAGACGGAGCCCTGAGTGACTGTGTATCTCTCCCGAGGCCCAGCGGCGCCAGCTTACAGGAGGGGCCTGGTGACTCGAGCTGACGGACGGCTGTTCGAGAAGCCACTGGCTACCTAAAGAAGTTAAAATGGCACCTGCTTGCGGCAGACGTTGAATAAGCGCCCATCTGATTTCACTGAGTGTCTGACAAGGAGCTCTGTGCTCTCAGGGCTCTTTCAGCCCTGCTTCCTTCCAGCTGGGGGTGACCCGAGAAGGCGCCTCACTGCGACGCAGCAGAGCTCACAGACCCTGCAGGACAGGGCCAGGCAGCCGAAGGCGGGCGAGTCATTCTAAGTACGCGGTTCGGGGGCCTCATCCCTCCCGCGGCCGCCCCTTCCGTCCTCCAGTGCGGCACTAACGACTGGGTCCAAGGGGAGTGCTGCCCGATGGAGACAAGGAGGCTCTTCCGAGCGAGAGGCGTGCTGGCCCCGGCAGGTGCACAGGCTGTGCACACCTGACGGCGTCTCTCGGCTCCCTACGTGCGCCTGTCCTGAGCGCCCGCTGTGAGTTCATGCCAACTGCACCCGTCCACTCTGAACGTTCCTGCAGAAGCGTATGTGGGCTCTATACTAATACAGCCTACATGCAACAAAAATCTTAAAAACAGGCATGGCAAACGGAAGAGGGGAAGAACGAAACAGAAATCCCGGCACATTCCCCTGTATCGATGGGTGTCTTGGGCCCATCAAGGCACGAGGGGCTCACCCGATGCGACAGTGTGCGTGACGCCCCGGCGGCCGTCCCTCCTTTCACGGAGCACAGGGCCTGAGTGACAAGAACCCCTCTGCCCTGACGTCTGCTTCATATGGCTCAAGTTAGGCTTTTAGGTGATCCGTCGACATTTTTAAATCAGGACACTCTTTGACCTCAAGAACCAGCAAGTACAGAATCAAGGCCCCTGAGCCCACCTGCGCTTGTGGCTCTGAGCTGCCAGACACGGCCCTTCAGTTCGGTCCTTACCAAACATCAGCGCATGATGTCTTAGAGCCTGTGGGGACCTGGGCCACAGGGCAAGAGGAGACAGGCGTCTGACATGGGACAAAGGTCTGGTCTGGTTAAAGCAAGACCAGTTAGTCACAGAGACATCCTCAGGGCTGGGGGCCACGCTGGGGGCCACGCTGGGGGCCAGGAACCCTGTGCGCCCCTGGGGCCTGTGTCAGCCCGGCCTCCCCGTCTGCAGGGGCAGAAGTCACAGGAGCGCTGCCCTCTGAAGCAGGTCATGGATGGAAACGCCACTATTCAGTGGATTTTGGCAAATGTTTTGACTTTCTGAAGTCGCGCTCAAACAGGATTTCCCGGAAAGGCTGCGGGTTTTGGCACGCTGCTAGTCGGGCCTGAGGGAGTGCCACTCGCCTCTCGCCCCAGGCTGACCCTGGACCCTCCTCCGTCTCGGGGCCCAGGGCTGGGGGTCTGTTTCACCTCCCTCACCGCAGACCCCGTCACCCGGCCCCGGCTACTGCACCCCCGCAGTCCCTGGGGCTCTGGGTGACAGGCTGGTCCTCACTGTGTGGAGCCGTGGAGCCAAGCTTGTGCCGCTGGGGACAGAGTTGGGTCTCATTTGCCTCCTCCCAGAAAGGACACCTTGAGGTACTAAGTTTAGCTGGAGGAACTGGAAGCTTTACCAATTTTCTCGCAACCCCCCAGGATCCTGGGATGACCTTCCAGAGACTCTCTTTGTCAGAAACGACAAGTCCCTGCCTTTAGAAGTTGCAACCTCACATTTCCACAGCGTCTGGCAGGGTCAATGCACACAAACTGCAGCGCCACCGACGCCGCCGATGACGAGACCCTCCGAAAGGTCGGAGAGAATCAGGTTTAGTGGAGACCGTGAAACGGAAAGACCGGCCCCAGAGTTATAGGCTCCGGTTAAAAGCACCGCTGCTGGGGCTCCGGGCCCAGAGCCCCCCGCTGCCAAGTCGCCCCCGTCCCTCACCTTGGCCTTGCTTCCCATTGACTTGCAAGAAAAATGAGTCCAAATCAGCCTGTTTTTGTTCTTTCTTCGCCATGTGAGGAAAGACGTCCTATAAACAGATCCAGCCAGCATGGCAATTATTTTGCATCTGATTCTTTCAAGTTCAGGGGAGGCCCAGGCTGGCAGGAGCCTGGGGGCTTCTCCTGGCCCACAGGACACTCCTGCCCACCTGTGCACATCGTGACTTCTATAAGCCCGTCTTCTCGGCAGAGCAACTCAGTCTAGAAACATCTCCGGAAACAGAACACCAATTTCTCTGGGGCCTTTGTCATCCTTTAAAGCGGGATTTAGGCAACTTCTTCTTTAATCCATAACTATTTTTGGCTTTGCAGCCCAGGCCCTCTGTCTGCAGTGGGCTAAGTTTTGCCACCGAAGGACTCAGAAGCCACCCCAGACGACACATACACCAGTGAGTCTCGACTTAAAGCATGACGTGACCTACTTCCGATGAAGCTGTGGGTCACAGTGTACCGTCCAGGTCTCACGTCACGAGTGGCGTTAAATCCTCTACACTCGTCACAGGGAAAACGAGCAGTGCGCACTCTGACCCTCCAAAACGCGGTCCTGAGCAGAAGGCAAGGCGGCTCTGCTCTCTGCAAGCACACTGGACCTTCCGCTCCAGGTCTAAGTTCCAGGGCTGTCGCTACAGAAGCCCCGATAACAAGGAACTTGTCTTTGCCAATCCGCGGTCTCTTGCTGGAAATTTCCAGGACATGTGGAAGACGCTTCTACTGAGAAAGCAAAGCCAACGGTGACACCGGATCTCAGCCTTCCTCTTTCTGACGGGAGCTTCAAGGCAAAAGGCAAAGGTGTCGGCTGTCATTTCGGCTCCCGGCGATGATGCTCTGCCCGGCGGCTATGGAAACAAGCACACCTGTGCACTGAGCCCCCCGAGCCGGGGCTGCACACACAGGCCACGTTGGTCGGTGAGCACCGTCTCCACACAGAAACAGCTCCTGCGGTGGAGAGCGGCCCATCCAGGTGCACACACGTCCGTGTGCGCTTAATCCAGGAGACACTCCGGTGTGGCGGTTTCTCGTATTTGGGGCTCAGGGTAGTTATGCCAAGGACATCATACAACTAAATGCGATGGCGGTGAATACAGTGGAGAAACTCTTGCCCAGAGAGACGGTGAGTGCACCTGAGATCAAACAAACCCAGCTCAGACAAAACCAGGCCGCCCACTTCCCCCTCAAGCTCCGGGTCCATCCCGGTGGGGCGAGCGGTGCCACTTTGTCCCACCCAGGAAAGGCCCTGGGAATCCCAGCCCTCAGCCCCAGAGCTTTCTAGGGCAGGCAGACCTGGGTTCAGTCCCAGAGGTTATTCCCTGGGCCTAGAATGCAGTTCTCAAAGTGCGATTACCTGGCTCTCTTGCTAACTTTCCTGTGAGAAGATGTAAGATAATAGTCCTTCCAAAAAGCCATTTAAGAGGCTGCATTTTAGCTGAAGTGGTCTGAGCGATGCCAGGCCTTCACATGTAAGAGGCTCAGACTGCTGCTCTGAGGGAGCCCTGCACGGCGACAGGACGCAGGCTTCAGGGGAGGGCACTGCGAATCAGCACCTGTGTGCGGCGCATGGGGCTCGCAGCCACCAGTCGCGTTCTTCCTCCTGTACGTGTTGGTCGTCTTTGTCACTGGAATACAGCCAGAATTCAGTTGGCACTAACAAGATTTTCAGTATGAGCTTTTAAATGAAGGGTGCATGGTAAGTTTGGGGGCAGGGTCCTGCCACAATCCATGCGAGGATCCCAGACCAGCACTAACAACCGTGAACGCCTTCTCAGGTGCTGTCACTGAGCACGAGCCCTTCCACAGGCCTGTCCAGACAGCCCTGTCCCTGTTCCTGACCCTGCGGCACAGACCAGGACACCGGGCTTCCAGGGAGGAAGGGACCGCTGCCCGTAGCTAACAGAGGACTGAGGTCCATGCCCAGGGCTTCAGGCTCTCAGCTCTATCAACACACAGGAGCTTCAGCAGTCCCACCCCTACCCTGGCCCCCACAAATATCTAAGTGACCACGGAGAGACCACTCAGTTTGGGGGGTTCAACTCCAATTTATAAGCAACTAAGACAAACTTTAGGATACTAGTCTGGTAACTTTGGAAAAAGGAAGAAAGGAAAGGTGCAGCAGGAATGAAAGTGAACAGAGGCGGGTGGGCAGGAAGAGAGAGAGAGGAGGAAGAGACATTTAGCTTATTTAGTTATTTAGTTGTTCATCCTGGTTGTTTTAGAGTCCGGGACTTTGGGACAGATGTGGCTGCTTCCAGTGGCCTTATCTGCTCAGCCACCAGCCGTGCCCAAGTAACTTTTGATCACCTGACTTCTGGAGCACCTTTAATAGCATTAAATTGCCTCGGCTGAATCGTTATACGACGGCAAATTTCAACAACTCACAAGTGAAAACAGAGAGAAGACAGCCTTAAAGACCGAACGCTGATCAGGATTTTTACACTGGCCTGGGTCAAATACGGCAGAACTAAACGTTGTCCCAGGCCAGGATGGGGTCTCGCTGCGGGAGGAAGACTTAGAGCAGCAGACCCCAACTTTCATCAACATACCGCTCCGTCCGAGCAGGAGCTGAGAGCGGGCCCTGCGTGCGGCTGGGGCTGGGAGGGACCCAGGGGAGCCCTGGGTGTGCCCGGGAGGGAAGTGGGCTGGAGGGGCCTGGCAACCCTGGAGGCAGGTGGGTGGGGTGTTAAGTCAGAGAGCTCTCGCTGTGCTAAGGAATCTGCATCTTAGTTTCCTCTTACACTGCTGTCACTTCTTACTTTTCCTAGCATACTTTATGCAGGATGCAAGCCTTCTAGCTAAGAAACAATTTAGAAACACTATAAGACCTTGAAGAAAATCAAGCGATGCAAGGATTTCAAGAGCAGTCGGACGGAAAGAACAGTGGGAGCTCCACATTAACCACACAGACTTTTAAGAGTGCTGGAGACAGAGTGACCTTTTAAAAGAAACGACAGTGAATACTGTCCTGTGACTCACCAAGGGTCAGCGGTCCTTTTCCTAATTTCCCTGATTAACCTGATTTCCCATCTTACTTCTCAGCTGGGCGGGGCCACGCGCGACTTGCTGAGTGGCCAGGCGAGAAGACCTGGGTGTGGGTGACCCTGTTCACTGACACGTGGAATTGTCAGAGACGGGACGCAGGGTTTCGGGACCACGGGGGTTTGCAGCTTCTTTTTCATCCAGGATTTCCCACACGAGTCCAGGATGATTCTGACGTCCCCATTTGATCAGGAGGCAGTGTGACCCTGGCTCATGAGCCCGGCACAGACATTGCCCCAACACAAAGGACATTTTCATTGAGGTGTTTGGAGGGAGCTACCCCAAACAATCTAATTTGTTAACCAATAGTCTACCCAACACAAACATTTATTTTTCTTCTAATTTCTTCCTGTTGGTTAAAATGATTTCCAAGAGGATCAAGTCTTTTCTAAATGAAATCTGCCCCTAGTGAAGGTTAAGTGTGAGTTCCTTTCGACTCCCGTGTTTCTATCCAGTCTATCGGTCAAAGCGTCGCGGAGCTCAGTGATGCATGCTGCCCAGTCTCGGTCACTTGGCCTTCTGGACCGTGCTGTCCATCAGTAGGGCATGCTGCCTAGAAGGGGGCGCCGCTGTCCGCCACTATGCCCCGGCGGCTTCACGAGGAGGTTGCAAGCAACGGGCCTCGGACATTCCAGGACGGCACGATGGTCCAGGATCAACCTAGTGGGTGACTTTGCAGCTCTTCTCTGCCTTTCTGCTCCCAAAAGTCTTCTGCAGTTGGTGGGTTGTGACGTGAAAGAGAAATGTTGGGACGCAAATGGAACGGTCGTGACCGTCTCTTAGAAAAATGCCGAATATACGATTACAACCAGTAATCGTTTTTCTTAATTTTAATGAAGGGGAAAAAGAAACTATATTTGTCTATAAATTTGTTCACTAGAGAACAAACTCAGATACCAGTTTATTTCATTCAAATACTCGGCTGGCAAGCAAAAGCAAGCAACCAGACCTCCTGCTGCAGCCTGTGGAAGCATTTTCATGTTTCCAGCAGAAAACACACCCAGGGGCGAGATGACATTGAAAGGCGTCAGCTTCTCAAATAATTGCAAAACCACCCTCCCTTGCTTAGCAACTGAAAGAAGCAAATTCCTTAGACTTCTTGCATCCACCACCAATTCAAGGTTGAAATGCTGCCATCTCTCCCTCACACCAGGAAAACGGCTCCGCTCTGGGGAGCACGGGCTTCAGACCCACAGACTCCACTCTCTGAAAGAAGAAACCCCAGCAGATGGATGAGTGGACGAGGGCGGAGGCTCGATGCAGCTGTGTGTGTGCCGGCCTCCGGCGTGAAAGGAGGACTGGCGCCGGCCACGGCTGAGGCGTGCGCTCCGGGGCCCCCGGCTCTGTCCTGTACTTCTGAGTGTCCGCCGGTGCCCGTGTGTCTACGGCACTGAGATGCGGCGGAGCTCGGGCGCGGGAATAAGTGATCGCAGCTCACTGTGCAAATATTTACTCGTGAGGGAGATGACAAACAAAACCCACAAAACTGTTGAACAAAATCCCATCCTCAGGGGAGCATATATTCTGGAAGGCAGGCAGCTCTCAGAGCTTGGTTAAAATGCCCCATGTTAGGATTTGCACTTCATTCTCCGTATGTGGGGCCATTTCTCTGCTTCCCAGTTGATACTTGTCATGCTCGGTCCTTCTGATGCATTACTAGGGCTCTTCACAACATCTCTGAGATACGTACCGTCTGCCCACTTTTTCCAAAGATTTAAAAACAGTGCTTTAAAAGCAGAGAGATTTTTCAGGGTCTCAGCGGTTAAGGAAGTTCACAGCATTGGAATTTGACCCTGGGGTATCTTTTTCTGGAGACTCTGATGATATGATCACTATATTCCTGGAGCTTTATGAAAACTCGGTAGATATTCCTTTCCAGAAAATGTAATGTCGATACTTTCCAGAGAAAGCACTGATGCTAACAGACAATTTAATTCCACTCGAGGTACCTGTGGTTTCCTCTCTGGTGGTTTTAAAGATGTCCTTCCGCCTTCCTGGAAATACTGAAGTCTCACGACAAATTCGCTAAGAGGGGATTTATTTTTAGCCTTCCATCTTTAGGATTTCATGTTCACTTTCAACTTTAGGATTTCTGACGTTATTCCAGAAAGGTATTTGTTATTAGCTCTTCAACTTTTTACCTGCATTAATTCCATTTTTTTCCTTCTCCAGTTCGTACATATATTTGAGTCTCCAAACTCTCCTCTGCCTGACCTTTCTTCTTCTTCATTTAAAAATATCTTTCTAACTTGCATTTGGGGAGAATTCACTGGGATTTTAACACAAACATGAATTAACATGTTAACTGATCAATTTATATTTAGAAAATTCAGAAATTCACCTTTCACAGAAGGTAATGGTTTCGATGAATGACAATCAATTTATTTCCAGATTTTGAGGAGTAATATAATTGACTGGGTGAAAGAAATGTACACCCTTCACGAGACTGACCCTGCCTGGGTCTTCAGTCCAGGAGGGACTTTCAGAAGACAGGTGGTTGTGAAAAGCTAAGGCATAGGAATACATTGGGGTCTGGTACCAGTTCTGACTATGATGCAGTTCCTTTTTCTCCAAGCATAACCCAGGAGACCCCACAGAAATACAGAGAATTGTAAGAACCCTAGAATGAAGGGAAGCTGTACTGCAATTATGTGTAGAGAATGAGAGTTTGACTGGGGTCAAGGATCCCCATTTAGAAACAGGAGGAACTTGGGGTTGAAAGAGTAAAAATTAAACATAAAGAATAAACACGTTGCGGGGAAAAGCACCGAAGTTATTGGAGGTCATGTGGGCTAATGCATGCTTTCTGAAGCTCTCATTTTTTCTTCAAAGTCCAAATTTCACTGCTCACAGAAAATACAGTCAGTTGTTTTCCTTGAAGGTTCGGGTTTCCTTTGTTTGTTTATAAGAAAAAACTGGCCAAATAGGAAAGTGCAAATGATCATATTTTCGATAAAGATAAAAACAGTTCTCCATGACAAAAGTAGTTCTTTCAGCTTGTAATTCAGATAATTCATGGCTGCTATTCCTTGAAACAGTCCTCATGCTTCAGCTCGAGTGTTTTTGTTTTTGGTAGACTTTCCAGTCCATCAGACAGGTTATTGAAAAGATAAGGTCTCAAGAGCCCAGACTTAATACAAGTTGTATCGATCACCAGGGTCCTCGCACGGCGGGTGTGTGGTGGCAAGTACCACGGAATCCATGATTACGTGGCAGGCTTCACTTATTTTCAACTAACATCGCTTTTGTGTCATACAGAAGGCGGCAGACACCATGTTGGTATGATCACAGAAATGACTGCCTTTCTGAAACCCCTCCAATGGTCTTATGACTCCCAGATTTCTATGAACCATACTCTGTGAACCATTTAAATCTACAGCTGCCCCGAGACCCAGCAATTTCACTCCCACGCATTTATGTGCGAGGAACTGTACGCCAACCCAAACACTGCGAAAGACGTTTGTAGCAGCTTCATTCAAATCACTTAGAGCTGGAAAGGAACCAAATAGCCATCAACAGGAGAGAGATAAACAAGTCATCAGATATGCATAGAATGGAAAGACACAACATGATACACACACACACACACACACACACACACACACACACACGATAGATGACCACCTGGGTGATTTTTGTCCAAAACTTTATATCATGTGAGAGAAGTGTCACATAAATGAGTCAATGTATTTTTATATCTTTTTCCCTGAGGGGAAAGAGTTGTTCTGCATCTTATTTTGTGTATGTGTATGTATATATACACAACTTTCAAATTTTATTGACTTGAATACTTAATATTTGTACATTGCACTGTTTTTTTTTATGTCTCAATGAAGCACAAATAAAAGTTTTCAACCTTACATGGAAAAGAATACAGACTCCTTGAATATTTGGGTCCTGCCTTGTCTACCTGGCAACACAGCACTGGACAAGCAGGGGTCACTCAATGAGCCATCGAGAAAGAACAGACCTGTGCAAACACTGAAAGCTCATTCAGATAGAACAGGAGTAAAACCAACATTTCCCGTGACCTGGAAGCATCTTCAATCCTCATCAATTATGTGTCTTCAAATAGTTATTAGGAAAGAAGTTCAAAATTACTGAATTTAATGCTCAGCTCGCAAATTTAGAAAAAAATTAAATTGCAAAACAAGGGAAGGAGAAAGAGCTGATAAATATTAGATAGTAATAAAATAGAACACAGTAGAAATAAAGAAAACCAAAAGTTGGTTATCTGAAAAACAAAAGGCTCAAATAAGACTGATCTAGGAAAACAGAGAAAACAGAACTATTATGAATGAAAATAGCTACAATGACAGAAAAAAACAGAACTCTGAACACAGCAACGAGAATAACACCTAAATGAAATATCTCGAACAATAACTCAGGAAAACTGAACCAAGAACCCCCACAACTCCCTCCCCAAACACAAACCAGCTGGGTTTGCAGACCAGTCCCATCAAAACATCAAGAAACAGATCCAAATCTCACATGCATTTTCCCAATTAACAGAAAAGGAAAAAACATCATCAGTGTAAGTCCAGAGAACACCAAATCCAGAGAAATAGAAAGAAAAATTCGGTGCTCGTTAACATAATTACATGATGCTGTTTTAAATTCCTTTACAAATGTACCAAGTGAGCTGCTCAACAGTGCAACACGCTACGTAGCAACCGTGACAAAACTGGGTCCATCTCAGCTATGAAGAGTGGCTTATGACTAGAACCTGCAGAAATGTTTTTCACAACATCAAAGTTAAAGTGAATAAAATCATATGTTTATCTCAGCGGATAGCAAAGAACCGAGAGGATTTAACTCCAATTTAGGAGTTAAATCCCACACAATTTCAAATTTAATTAGGAACTAACATTTCCTTAACTTGGCAAACAGCACCTATTGAAAAGAGGAACCAGAACGAAAATCATCGTAAGTGGTGAAATCTTGGAAGCATTCCCTCTAAAATCAACAATGAAAACATGACTGCCAACCTTCATTGTGTTTATCACCAATTACAATGGAGTCCTTCGTCATTACCACAGAACTAGAGATCAAAGAAGGAAAACTGGCATCATTTGAAGACGATTGGAAAGCTTGACTATACCTCTCCTCCCCCGAATATATGGACAATACGTTAAAAGCAGTGATAGAAGATTCTAGCTTGGTGACAAGAGGGCTTCCATTATTTTATTCACCGACTGCGATGTCCTTTATCCTCCAATACTCAGCTTAACCGTGTGAAGCTGGCCAAGTGTGAAAGCTAGTGCAGAGCTGTGTTCACAACACCAAGCTAAATGGTAGCATTTTCTCTTCAACTAAAGTGAGCTTTCCGTTCAGTTTCAGTTACCGGAGCGACCCGATCCCTTGTCAGGCGTGTTTGGGATGAGTTAGCTGACCAGGGATTGTGCTTCGTAAGCGCTCTGCGTCCGATCTGACCGGCGGAGATGCTGTACAGTCACGGGAAGGGCCCTCGGACAGCTTGAAAGCCACCACCCACGAGAGAACAGCATGCTGAAGACTCAGTTTCGTCCTTGTGACTCTTTCTTCCACCTGGCTGTTGGCCTCATCGCCAGGATACCCGTGTTAGGGAACTTCTTTTGGCAGACAGAGTCTTTCTTGAGCATGTCAAGCTGCACTGAAAACTGAGAGCTAGCTGCTCCCGGTCACTGGCACAGAAACCTGTTCCTCCCTGGAGCTCAGGGGAGGCCCTGCCGGTGACGTCATGGTTTACAAGAGAGAGAAGCCTGTGCTCCGAGAAAAGAGAAGAAATGCATCAGCCCAGAGAGGCCCCTTCACCCGGTGCCGGCTCCATTCCGGCACCCACCCCGCTCCATCTCCTGCCTCCAGTTCCGAGGATGGCCCATCTCCATTTGACAAGTGCCCCGCTCCTCACGCTGCAGTGACAATTCCAGACCGCTGTGTGGGTGGCTGCCACGTGTGAACAGAGATCTTGACAAAGACGTTTGCGGAAAACAGATGCTGATGCGCTCCCAGGACAGGCTGTTCACAGGAGCAGGTATTCGTGACTTTGCCCACATGCTGAAACGGTGGTGCCCAGCCAGGGAGCATTCTGTGTCTCCAACTCGGTCCGGGGACTCAAGGGCGCCGGCAGCCACAGGGCCAACATGCGGCATTTCCCCGCAGTTGACAAACTGACAAGAATATGATGCAATTGAAAATATCTCTGAAAAAAATTAAACTAAGACTTTGCATGAATATTTAAGAGAAGGCACCAGACTTCAAAGCAAGCCCGTGTTTTTACTGGCAGACTGCTTGAGGCCACGTTTGAGCCTCCTGGGGTCCGCCCTGCTCTCCTGTGTCATGAGGGGCTCTTTAGAAGAAAAGCCCCAGAAAGACGCATGCATTATAATAAGAAGAATCGGAATGGTCCAGAAAATAATTTGGTTTGCCAGCCTGAGTGATTTAGTCCCAGATTCTCATCACACAATTAAAACTCTGATTCTATTTAAAGGGAAACTAATTACCTGGAGACATGTGAGAGGTTCTGGGCAGGCCAGCCATCTCTGGTCTTCCTCTTCCACGCATTCAGGCTACTGGATCCAAGTTCTTTAATCAAAATGAATGTAGCAAGAATGAGGGCAACGTACTCAGGCCAGAATTCTGAAGTAAAAGAAGGCCACTGAATTTACATGTGAAACCTCAGGGCCTTTTTGCAAGGGAGGATTTTACTCAGAGAGAGGTGAAATAAAGTTCTCTGTAGGGATAAGAGGAGTGGTCTACACAGCATCAATCCAAGACACAGAACTCAGTGGATATGTACACACACACACATATAGTAAAAATCATGTAAAATCAATTCCAAATAAAAATAAATTTAGATACAGCCTATGAATATTTATTTGTAAAAAAAGGCCTGGGAATATCCCCTCTACACAGGTCACAGTAGTTACCGTGGAGACAAAAGGGGTCTGGGGTGGACATCAGAGGTGTCCAGCCACATCCTGTTCACACTCCTTTGCACGCAAACATGGTCTTCCCTCTCGAAGCAATTATTTTGCAACCACAAGGCTACCTTACCCACTTGGGGCATGGCACGAGGGGGAGGCGGACGGGAGGGAGGGCGCCATGTTTCTGCCTACGATGCACAACTAAAAACTATGTATAAAAACAGCTGTGATTGGTGGTTGCCTGTTTAAACCATGAAGAGATCCTCTGATGACCTGCTTTTCTAATTTCTACGAAAACTGTATTAATGCAAACTGTGTTTATATTTTAATAATGTTTTAACCTAAGTTTCCTAAGATAAGAGTCATTTGGCAAACCATAAAATTGAACTAAATTCAATCAACCGAAGCAAGAGAAATTTAATCTCTCCAGAGCAACGGCTGTTTTCAAGTTCTTGGCTAAGTGTCTATAAAAAGAGCAACCATATACTTAGCTGTCTCTTTATTACCACCAGCTCCCCACTGACTTCCTGTCTCATTTCAGATATGCTTTCCATTTTCAGTCTGGATTCACTTTCTATTGGCATTGACTCCAAACAAAAGAGATTTAATCTCCCCTGCTCACTGACTCCCAGCTTCCCGCTCCCCGTCAAACAGTTAATAATTTGTAAACACACCTGCTGGCCTAGACTTCCTTAGAGGGATTCCTGCGTCTTGTTACAGACGCAGAGAGTAGGTGAATTTATAAACAACAGGAATGCTGGCCCAACTTCTTTATCTTTTCTAAAAAATCTTTTTCATTCCCAGAGCAAAGGCAGTGGTGCCTTGAGAGTCGAGCTCAGGTCTCTCGGCCGCTGAGCGAGAAGAAAGGATGTGGATGGAAACTGAACTATCCGCCATATTATTCCCATGGCCCTCCCTCTGGGGAAGGAACATTATTTGGGGTTGTTTTCTACACTCGATTTTGGTTTAAATGAAAATCCCATTTTTTTTTTCCGTGGCCCTTCTGGATTTCACACCTTTTCCATGTTGATCCTAAAAGGCTATCACTTCTGCTTTGTACAAACATCCCATTTTATGTCATTATTTGGGGGAAATATCATTGGCGACAACGGAAGAATCTTCAACGTTGCTTTATAAATTATATCCGTTTGCATAGTAAATGCCATGAAGAAGAAATCAGAATTGACCGTGTTGATTTTCAAGGGCATAGGAGAAGATCCAAGCAGGAGAACGAACGCAATTTCAATTTCATTGTAGTTATGAAATTCTAGGAGAGCTAGAGAGTCACATCACACTAAACAACTCTTTATCTTTCAATGTGCAAAATCTCCAAGCCTGCAATTCAAAACCTGCATGGGCACTTGGTCAGGGGATTTTCTTAACTGAACAGCTAGATCTCTGAAAGATGTATTTAATGACACACTTCCTGCTTAACAACAAAGTTGCTGATTTGGGTTTTTCTCTGTTGAAGAGTAATTATAAGCATTTTACAGAATTCGGACAAAGCAGGACAACTGAGATGCTGAGATAACTCACATGCTACTTCTTCTGTTCTTTGCAAGAACTTTATGACTTGTTCTGCTCCGGCACTGAAGAGCCACAGAACTCAGGCTGAAAGAAAGTGCTCTGCTTAAGACAAACTGATAAGCTGACAAGCAGACACACCAGGACCTGCATTAAAGTCTTCTGCTGTCAGGTTCTTCAATCTTTCTGTGTCACATAGCCTGTTTGTCCTGAAATGTGTTGGTCTCAGAACGCTAGGGAGAGATTTGAGAAAGTCGCTCAACACCAACTTCAGGAGGAACATGATTAGTGGACTCCAGCCACGCTCTGGGCCACCTGCTGTCCATGTTTCAGCCTCGCCATACTCGACCAGTGCTGGGTGCTGCCACTCCCTCTCCCAAGTGGAACCTTCTCTTCTCCTGCTGCTGTGACATCCCACCATGTCACAGCTGTTTGTCTGCCCACCCCGCCCTCTCACCATTACGCTCCCCTCCTCTTCCCATCGTGAAAGTCAGAGCAACCTTCTGTTCTCCAAATGCAGGTGAGGACTCAAAGGTACCTTTTACACCATCAAGTCAGTGTCTCAAAGGAACATCACAACCCAGCGAATCTCAAAAAAAAAAAAAAACCAGCTGATCGCTCTTTGCCAAAACCATTCTCTGAGGCTTAAATAATATGACAGCAACAACTTTATCCCATTTTATTATCAAAGAAGTATGGAATCATCTTTACCAAATCAGCCAACCCCTCCCAACCACCGCCCAAATATCCTGTTTCCTACCAAGTCCCATCAAGAATGATTTCTCCCTTCTCCACCCTCCCCTCCTTGCCCAGTTCATCTCCCTTCCTCTCTTGCCCAGGGCCTTCCATCGCTCACAACTCATCTCCCTGGAACTTCCTAAGCCATCATCTACACAAAGGCCAGAGTCATCCTTTCTCACCTCAGTGGCTGCTACTGTCTCAGCTCAGTGTCAAGTCCTAAATCCTTGTCACTGTCCTACAAAGTCCAGCCTGAGCGACCTTCTACTTACCCCCGGAGCGCTTCTTGCACTTGTCTCCCCCTGCTCTCTGCATCCCGCTGGTCTAGGTTGGAATTTCTAGAAGTCAGGCTTCCTTTTAGCAAAGGACCTTAGCAGATTCTGTTCCCTCATTCTTCCCCCTCCCATTCTTCCCCCCTCAGACTCACTCGCACGCACGCCAAACTACACACTCCATTCTACTTGACTCTTCAGATGTGAGCTTCAGTGACCCCTCTCAGAGAAGTCTTTCCAAGTCCCAGCCCAGCCGCCGCTGGCAAGCTCACTGGGTGCGCAGTCCCGAGAACCACGCCCTGCTCCTCCATTCACTTACTGCCGCCGTTTGTGATCACAGCTCCATCACTGTGGCACTTCATTTAGTATCCCTTCCTCCATGAAGCAGAGCTGGGTCCCAAAGGCCCCTTGTGGCATAAGGCACTGCGGACACTCAACAACCATGAATGAACGAGTCAATGCCTGCTTTAAAAAAGGATCCAAAGGGAGAAGGAGAAAGGGAGTGAGGCACTGATAATGAAAAGGTTAACTGCTTCCAAAACTATTATTCCCATAATAAACCTCCCTTTGGGGACTTTTAGCGTCCTCACAGTGTCGTGATCTCCAGAGCTGGTATGTCAGGGATCTAAACACCACCCGGTTCCTTCCTTTCCCTCCGCAGGCTCGTCCTGCTATCTATCTCCAGCATGCATCTGGGCCTTCCACGTCTCCCCAGCGTCACCGAAAACACCCGATCCAAGGATGTCATCTCCTGCTGGGCTGACAGCAATCCTCTCACCCAGTGTCCCGACTTCCCCTCTTGTTCTCCTCAGTGACCCCTGTCTTCAGAAGCATGATGGTGGAACTCAGCACTTCAATCCCCATTTACAGTCGCTAAGTTGTCAGACCATCTCTTCCAACACTGTTCCTCTCTCTTTTCCACGCGGGTAATGGATTCTCCTCAGTCCAGTTCTGGCAAGAACGTAAGGCCCATGAGAGCAAGCAACAGCCATGCACACCTACTCTGCCATCCACAGAGTAGGTACTTCTCAAACAGGCTGGCCATATTGTTTTTGAGACAAAAACGGGACACGGGGATGGCAAACAAGGGACGGGGTTGTGTGCTGGTGACTAAGGGGGCAGGGAGGAGGTGGAGTAATCTGAGCAGGAGCAGAACAGCCAGCCCGGCAGCAAGTGCTAGGTCGTGCCGATAGGCGATCGCATAGTAACGTCTCTGTCCGCTTTCACATAGCCCTTGTTGATAAGAAACAGCGCCCGCTTGCCTTCAACGGGTGTGAACAGAAGGTCCCCCACTGGCCCGCTCGGCGACCAAAAAAGAGCTACTCCATTGGAAACCAGATTTCTCATGGGCTTTAATGGAACCCATCAACATTATGTGTCGGGGGAAGGAAAAAGATCCATCACCCCATTTTTTTCCAAAGAGGAAACAAACTATCAATTTTTTTCAAGGGAATTTTCCCGGGTGAAGAGCTCTTTTCCCTCTTGTACATCAGTTTGCTGCCAGTCTCCGGGCGGCCGAGACGAAAACGTGCAGATTTTACGCAAGCGTGGCTGACTATGTGACATGAGATACTCAGTCACAGAAACACGACGGGCCACTGCAGTCGCAGCCAAGCGCGGTGCACAGTAGACAGACTACTGGTTCCCAGCAAGGAGCTGAAGGACCCACACATCCCTAGACTCCAGAGAGACCAAGAGGAGACCACCCGCCACTGGGAAGCCGCCCCGTTTGAATGTGGCAGACGGCACTGTCATCCGAACTGTGTCCCCGTTGTGTGTATACTTTGTATTTTTTCTCCAGTCTTAATAGATCGATATCCATTGTGTCAAACACCAACGAAGCCTCCAGATAGTTAACCGAGAGCGTGTGTAACTCCCTTCACGAAAACCGATGAAGACACGCTGACCTCAGGGGTGGGGAGTTGGAGGGGACGTGTTAGGGGATGAGAGGCACATAAAGACATCTGCACTCTCTGCTCCGCCCCTCTCTGGTGCTGACTTCCCAGTGCTGCTTTTCATCAATGCCATGTCCATCAATGTTAACACTTTTCTTACATTACCTTAAAAGTGGATGATGATAAATAAGAAAAAGTCAAGTGCTTATTCTTTCTTGTTTGAAAGGCACCTCAGGGTAATCAAATAGCTGTTCAGGGAAGTTCCTTAGAGAAGAAATCTCAGCTCTTAAATAAATGAGGGAGGAGAGAATGGACATTCCCTGTCGCAATAATGGATCCGGGCGACACTAACCTGTGGCTCTAAAACCACAGGTGAAACTTTACAGGAAGGCCTCCTAATGGAGGCAGCCGACTGGTAGCACGAGGCCTGAAGACTGCAGTTAACAAAACGAGAGGCAGGAAGATGTCACGTATTCACTTATGCAGAGCGGGCAGGAAGACACAAGCTGACTTCAAAATGAGCTGAAAACTGGGACCTGAATCTGATAAAACCTCAGGTCTAGTCTCTGTTTCTAGGAAACACAAAGATAAATGAACATACGAAACAAAGTCCCAGGGATGGAACCCACCCTGGCCCAGAAGGTGAGAAATTCCAGAACACAAATGGATCATTTTTTTGCTGGAGAGGCAGAGGAAACAGATGACATGAGATCTAAGCAATATGCTAACCACACCCTGTGTGTGGACCCTGATACTGAACAAGGCAACTGAAAATCATGGATGAGACAACAGAGAAACTTGAGCACTGACTGAAGAGACGGAGAAATCACCACCTTGCATGTGAGGAGGTGTGATCGTGGAATTGTGGTGATATTTGAAAACATACACTGGATGTATCATTGCATAAAGGTATACATTGGTCTGGATTTTCTTTTAAATAAATCCTTTTGGGGAAAAGAAGAAGTTTAAGTAAAAATTGGCCATGCGCTGATAACCATTGACGCTTAACTATAAGGAAGAGGTTTATTGTTTATGATTGAAATTCTCCACAATACTTTAAGTTATTACAAAATATTTTCTTAAGTATTTTATAAGAAATTTAAAAATACTTATTTTAATAAAATCCTCCAAAATACTGACATTATGTTCCAGGTTCACAATTACCAGGCATGTTTCATGCTAGTGTCTCTCTCGATAGCTAAAAATGAGCTATGAAAATCGTCCGAAGTGATTCTACTTTCTTAAACTTTTACTTTTTACTTTCTTATTTAAAATGCAAACAATCTCAAGCTTAAAGGAGTACTGTCACTAGGAAACAAACAACTTAAAAAACGCTGAACCAGGCAGCATCATTTAAGATGGAAGCTGCAGCGCCTCTGCCACCACCAGTGAGAGCCCTGCTTAAACTCAGACTCCAGTCTAGTTACGTCAGTTGTTCCAGAAACGCTTTCGTGGCAGGACCCTGTTGCCCGGTGTCTTCATTCTCCTTCAATCTGAAATCGTTTCTCTCTTGACTTTCAGGCTTTGAGAGACTAGATTCGTCACTTGGGGTAGTTGGACATTTCCTCTGGATTAGATTGAGGCCTGCCTCACAGGGACCTCAGGGGACGGATGTCAGTGCTCACTGCATCTATGTGGGGACACGCAGCTTCGATGTCCTATGACTAACGATGGCCCCCGTGCTGAGTTTCTCCCAGACTTTTCCACGTAAAGGCACCCTCGACTGTCAATCCGCAATTTGGGGCAGACACTGTTTTAAGTGTGAGGATGGACTCCTATCAGCGTGGCCTCAGGTCTGTATTTCAGTGGGCTATCATCCGTTACTGTGATGGACTGGAACACTATTACTGTTCCGGATTTGTCGGCCCCGGCGCCTGCCAGTGGCCCCATGTCTCAGGCATCTTCCTGTCACTGAGGACTAGCTTGCTTTTCTGAAAATAAGATGGTGCAGGCTCACCCTCTACAGCTGACTTGCCCTTCAACTCAGCCATTTCTTCAGGGGCCCTAGTTCTGTCACCCAAGGATGGTGTGCAGAAGCCAGGACTGTGAGCCGTGCGTGCTTGGGGTGCCATTGGGGTGCCCGGCCTCAGAGCCGTCAGGCCGGCACGCTGATGTGTTCCTAGGTATGGTTGGCAGAATCGTGTGCCCTTAGAAACTTGCCTCCAATTCCAACCCAACCCCAATGGGAGCGTTTCGCTGTTTTCCATCTCCTGAACTCCCATCTCCAACAGCAGAAAGTCTGGACTTGTCCTCAATGTCTCACTCCTGCTGTCATTCCCCTGAATCTCCCCGTCTCCCACGGCCGTCATAGCCGTCCGAGGTGATGGCACCTCATCCCACACTGACTCCTGCCTTCTGGGCTGCTGGCCTCGCCCTGGGCACCCCCGCACACAGGAGCCCTCCTCCCTCAGCAGAGCCCTGACCTGTGCCCCAGCCCCTCAGCCTGGCTGGCACGGCTTCCTGTCCCCAACACCGAGGCCCACAGCCGCGCCATCGTCTTCCTGGGCTCGGTACCCTGGACCCACAGCCCCGCTGTGACAGTGGACTCAATGGGCTGGAACTCTGGCGCCTTCGCCTGGACGACGCTCACACCAGGTCAGTCCCCTCCCCACACGCGAGCCCACCACGTGAGCCCTCCTCACCTCTCACCACCACAGCTGCGTCCCACAAGGA
This sequence comes from Solenodon paradoxus, assembly GCA_004363575.1. NCBI lineage: Eukaryota > Metazoa > Chordata > Mammalia > Eulipotyphla > Solenodontidae > Solenodon > Solenodon paradoxus. Next base: position 73,341 of record RJWH01002324.1, read on the forward strand.
CAGCCTCTCCCCTGCTTCCTCCCGGCTCGGACACGGTGCACCATCTCCCGGCCCGGCGCACACCACTCACCCCGAGGTCCTGCGGCCGCCCGCTGACTGGCCGCCCGCCCTGGGCAGCCTCCGGCCAGAATGCCCACCCCACTCGGACTGCTCTTCTCGGCCAGTGCTTGATTGTAGGATGCTCTCCAGAGGGAGGAGCAGCAGACGCTGGCGAGGGTGGGCGAAAGAGGACCCTTGTGGAACCACGGGGGAATGGAAACTGGAGCAGAGACAGCAGAAAACAGGATGGAGGCTCCTCAGGAAAAACACACGGGTGGGGGCAGTGCCAGCAGACCCAGAGCTGGGCAGTTACCCGAAGGCGATGAAGTCACTCGGGCTGAGAGCTGCCATCCCGTGTGCTCCGAGGCTCTGCGGGTAACAGGCAAGACCTGGAAACAACCTACAAGTCCATCCGCAGACAAGTGGATGAAGCACATTTGGATGAAACAGGTGAAGGAAGGAAACCCTGCCATTGGTGACAACTGAGGGGACCTGAGGACATTACGCTGAGCGAGGTAGGTCAAAGACAAACACAAGTCTCCACTTAAACTGGGATCTAAAAGAGCCGAACTCATAGAAACGGAGACTAGAGGCACACCCTGGTGGCACAGTGGTTAAGTCCTGTCTCTGGCCAGTGCAGTCCACGTACATCCCGAGGACCCAGGTTTGGGTCCTGTGGCCGGGGAGCCACTAAGAGGTTCAACTAAATAAAGTGCTTCTTCCTCCTCTCTCCTCCTGCCTGCCTATCGCCTTCATTCCAGTCTGCACGTTTCCTTAGAAAAAGAAAATATGGAGAGTAGAGTGGTGGTTGCTAGGAGTAGGGAGGGCCGGAGACGGGGAGATGCTGGTTAGAAGACACGAGGGTGCAGCAATAACGGCAAGTCCCAGGGACCCAAGCAGAACAGGTGATTCCAAACAACACGGCATCACGTACCGAATGCTGTTACGAAGGCCACCCCACACGCACTATGTGAGGCGAGGGAGATTAAGGAACCGTATTGTGGTAAGCGTTTTGTAACATATTCATGCTTCAAATCCTTACATGATATATATATGCATATGTAGAAATGCGTATGTCAATAATATCTCAGTAGAGCTGGAGACGGTTTAAGGCAGCCGCAGATGCACGCAAGCACAAGCAGCAATACGAACACCCTGTCCCACAAGGACAGCCTCTTCCCTGCTTCCTCCCAGCTCGGACACGGGGTGCCATCTCCCGGCCCGGCGCAGACCGCTCACCCCGAGGTGAGCCCTTCACTCCGTGTGCCCCCAAAGTGACACGCTACCACACTTCAACGTCATAAAACAAGAGCTGACATTGAGATAATCTGCAATCTTACCAGAATTCCCAAATTGCACGTGCATTTGCATTTGCCTGTACACCTTGCAACGTTATCAGGCGTGATCGCTTCAGGCAAACAGCACCGCAGTTGATACATAAAACAGGCCCGTTGCTGAGCACCCCTCCTGCCCTCATTCGGAAGCTTAAACGCCTTCTGACACCACCACTACCTCTAGCCCCTGCCAAACGCTCATCAGGCCTTTGTCGTCATGCTGTATGAAAGATGTGATAAAAAAAGAGATATCGCGAAGCATGCAGCCATTTGAGATTGTGTATCTTTTAGACTCAGCCCGATTCCCTCAACACCCATCCATGTGGATGCGTTTGTCAATCTACCATCGTTTGTCTTAGCTTCACCTTTTGAAGAACATTGGGGCTGGTTTAAATTTTCAGCCATTATACACCCAACGGCTATGAGTCATTTGTATACAGGTTTCTGTGTGTGGACACCTCACTGATCTGACCACCTGCAGCGAGCTGAGCCTCTTGCCAGAAGCCTGCAGAGAGCTGAGGCGTCAGCACTCGCCCTGCTCCCAATATTGAACGCTTCTTTGCTCCTCCCTACTTGCTGGAGTTTAGGTCAGAATCGTAAAGCGGTCCATGAAGGGTGTAAGTGACTGGAAACATTGTGCAAAGGCTTTGGGTGGGGGGGCCTGTTTCTGGCATCTCTGAGCACAGCAGCCGAGACCAAGGAGGCCACCCCTGGACGTCTGTGGAGGGGGAGAGGCAGGGCGGAGAAACTGCTTCCTCAACAACACAGATACTTATTAACTCGGCAAGTGGTGAATGTTAAACCCTTTGGCAGCAGCAAGAGCAAATGATGCCTTATGGGAGAGGAAGGGATGAAAACGTGAGCAAAGACCTTAAAGGAGACAACGCTGGACGGGGCGGCCTGGAACCCAGCCGCTGTCTTCGTGAATGATCCCTCGCCCGGTGCTGAAGTCCAGACATGTCTTCCATGCATGTCCTGGGAGATACCCACAAGGAGCCATTCACCTTCCAGACTTGAGCGGTCAGGAGAGAAGTACACAATCCACCTTATCTTCCCAACAAAGATTTCCCAACTCCAGAATTAAGTTGAATCACTGGGAATCAGCTTTCTGAAGGAGTCACGCTCTGAACAATCCCTGGCTAAATCATTAACCCCCACTTCCGGGCCTCCCCGCCCTCAAAATGTTTTGCTCTCACCATGAATTTCCCACGAGCAGTCTGCTCCGCACTTCTCAGGTCACTCAGCCAAATGCCCCCTTCTCTTATGTGTCAAATTTCCAGCTGTCAGCAGATCCCATTTTCTCAGTGGTTAATAAATGCGTGTGATTGTTGACAATCAGTTAAGTTCACTTAAATACAATCACTGTCTTTGTCAATGTGTCAGCTCCTGCCCCATTCTCTCAGAAAAACAATTATGGCCACTGATCCTAACTCCATTTTAAGGGAATATTTCCGATAAATTTTAAAGAATTGCTTATGTAGTCAATAAACGCAGAATCAACCAGCCTCATCCAATAACAAATTATTGGTTCTTAGACTTTTTGAACACTGATGTTAACCAACTAGAACTTCTCAACCCACTGGTCTTGAAGGAGAAGACACTAGTCATTTGCTTTAGTGGTTTTTTTTTTACTTTTTAGTTAACCTGCACTGTTTATTTTTATTATACAAGAAATACGTATAGTAATGAGAGCAAAAGTGAAAATAAGAGGAAAGATCTACAAATTATAAGCCTCACATTTTTATTCGGTTAAACAAACCACAGACGACTCTCAAATCGGCCTGGAGGTTTCTAAGTACTTACTCCTGATTTCAGTCCTGGTCACAGGTGAGTACCACACGACACCCCACGGAGTGACACTGGTTTACAGGGACCCATCTCACCCCCCATTCTATCCTGGCTTCTTATCATCCGCTAAGACTTCCTGCATTTACAGCTCTCTCCAGGGACCTCGCCTGCAAGCTGAGGTCAAAGACAATGTTTTCTATTTTGTTAGCATCCCCCCCAAAGCACTGAGTCCGATAGAGCCTAACAGTTCTCATGGATCAGCCGACATCTTACCGTAGCCCCTGGATTCCCTCCTCTGTTTGTGTTCCCTTCTTCATTCTATGTTTGAACAGAATTCATTCTAAAACCCTTTGGAAGGCAGCACACGATGTGAACTGGAGCCTCCAGGCTAGATAGGGACCGTACGTGAGCTCTGTTTGTTCCACTGAATCTAGTGAAAGTCAGCCTTTACCTTCTTTCAAATAAATACCAGTGACCCCAAGTCCATCTCACAGGGGCAGCAGCTTGGCGCCGGGCAGGGCTGTCCCTTCACAGTCACGAGGCTCTCATGTCCTCCAGTCCTTACCTGTGGCTCCACTAACTAGGCACCTGCTTTAGCCTTTAGCCTTTGAAACTGTAGTCACTGTTCTCAGTGACTAAAGGTGAAGCCGGTCAGATCGAAGATCAATAACAGCAAAGCATGAACGGAAGGCCCCAGTGCACGGCGTCCCATGTTCCCTTAAGGGTGGATCCGCCTGAAACACCGCGCTGCCCTGTGGAAGCTCAAAAAAAGTGAAACAGTGGTGAACGTATTAAAATACACACAGACGCTGATTTACCACAACTATACCTTAAACCTCTCTAACACTAGCATCTATGATGCAATCTCCTTCAACAGAATCCATTTTAAGAAGCCACTTGAGAGACTGGATGGACTATTTCCAGCTTCAGGCAAAACACCGAGCTTCCCAGCGTAAGTAACTTTCCTCAGGAAGCGGGAGGGAAAGCAGCTTACGGACACCCACCAACTAGGCTCAGTAGCGTTATTTCCTAAGTGCTTTCTATGTATATACCACAAAGAAAAACAGGACCGCTCTTTTCCGCTGCAGAACATCTGCTTTCAGATTCCTGTGCTCAGCCTTCATGGTGGGTATGCGCCTGGAGCAGTGCTTCTGTCTGGATTTATATTTAATTTTTCAGCTTCATACTTAGCTCCTTTTCAGCAGGTTTTTCTCATCCCCTACTTGGCACTGTACTTTTCCCACTGCATTCACCAAATCTGACCCTTTCTCTCCAAATCAAAGATGCTCCCTTTGGCCAGGGCCAACGTGGCAGAGTCCCAGGAATGGGTGGGCTCCTCCAAGAGGTGCCATTTCTTTCTGTTGCTGGGACACTCTCTAGATCACCATCTAGAACCCGTTGGTCTGAGAGCAGAAATGTCGGTTTCCTTACACCCAAAGCCTGGGGTCTTCTCCCTGAAAAGCTGTAGGAGAGCCCTGAACAGGAATTCTCTGTCCACCTGCTACCACGGCAGAGCCACGCCCACACTTCCACGAACGTCCCTCCGGAAGATGCGGGAGGGCACCACCTTAGCACGTGGGCCACGCAACCTCGGGTGAATCCCTGTGGAAGGGGGTTCCTGGCTCTCTGTGCTCCTGGGCATGGTCCCAGCCATGGAGAAGCTTGGCTCTACACATTTTCCCACAGAAAGGTGCCACCATCCACGTGTGGCAATTCAGATTTAAATTGCTCAAGATGAGGTAATACTAGCAATTCGTTTTCTAGGCACCTTTCAAGCATTCGGTCTCCGCAGGGGTGATATCACGGGAATATAGGCTTGACTGATCCACAGGAGGGGGTGAGTCTTCTGAGCCCACAGGGGTGGAGGGGGTAACTGCGAGAGTCTAAAGCAGTGGTCCAGCCACGAGGAGTGTCTGAGCTCCCACGATGCACCGCAGAAGCCTGCAGACCGTGTCTCCTCACTGAGTAGAAACCAACTGAAGGTCAACTCACGAAGACGAAAGCAACCAAGTGGCATCAACCACCTTACTCATTCTTCGCCTTCCCTATGACCCGTGGGGGTGTTCCGATCTTCTGACCTGACTGTGATCCCACAGACGTGGAGACGACAGATGTTTCCGTACTTCGCATCTCCAGTGTCTGTCACTTACTGGGCGCTCAGGAAATGCTGAATGAGTGAGGACTTTATCACTTTCTTTGAAAGTGCTGTAACTAGATGACTAAGGGCGCCACTGTGTGCTCTCCGTTCCAGCTGAAGTCTGTTGCTCTAATGTCAAGGGCGCCCCTTGTTTTATTAATGTCAGGGTCACTCTGGCCCACGGGACATGCAGACAGGGAGCCAAGTGAAGAATGACGACAGGACGAGTTGCGACAGCAGGTGCTTCAGTCACCTCTGCATCCGCATGGGTGGCGCCTGATCTAACATTCTGGGTCATTCCTTTTGCGATCAAACGTGCAGATAATATTTGACCATTCATTTTGATGAAAATTCTGGTTCAGGGGTGGCTTACCCTGCTGCTTCTAGACTTGTTCTGTGTGAAGCAGGGGGCACTACAAGTCAGTGTGTATGAAACCAGCAACACACCCTTGGAAGTGAACTGGAAGTGTGAAAAGATCGGATGACACGCTTGACATCAGGTGGCAGCAGAGTTAGCTGCTGCGAACTGAAAACCCGCTGGAGCTGAAATCCCTGTCCCTTCGCGCAACCTCAGGGGCTAACACTGCGAACTCAATGAGGCCTGCCGCGAGCACATAGTAGGGCGTACACTGCCATTCTGTCTCACTTCCAAGTCAGCACATCTAGAGCCAACAATTACCCATGACATTAAATATTCTGATCAACCCACGGCCTATTCATTTCAGGGGAAGGAAGGAGTGGGAGTGGGGTGAGACGTATTGTTAAAATATTATCAGTCAAACTTTTCTCCTTTTCTAAAATGATCTTATTCTAAAACAGGTCACTGGCTATCTTCCAGTACGTGTATATGTTGTTTTCACAGATAGAAAAGTCCACAACCTATTTCTTATCTAAGCACTCAGTTATTGATTCTGTTACTTCAAGAATCATTCGATGAGAAATTGAGGTCGAATCGACTGATTATGAAAAGCTCTTGTTCTCTTGATTCCCCAATTTCCATAATAAAAGAGAGGCCAGACCACTGAACTCTCAGATTTGGAAAGAATTTAGGAAAAGAAAATAGCTCACACAAAAGAAACCATTTTCAAATGCAATGTTGTTCCACAGGAGCTTTCTAATGAACTTTTACATAACAGGTTCATATTAATCAAAATGCAGAGGCTGTAAATGGCTTAATTGCAATGACTTCAAATGGAGGACTGACCACACTATATTTTACCCTAAATGATCTGTAGGGGAGAGGAGGAGGACAGAGCTGGCTCTGTCATTAAGAAATGAAGTTCATTTGTAGTCAAAAGAAGAACAACTCTATCTCTGACAAGGCGCTGAGCTATGCTGTGTTCACAAATATTAGAACATTATCAAGCTCCACATATCTGAGTCCCAACCTCCCTCTGCTCCATTGGCAAGAAGCTTGTAAAGATGACAAGTCACACCAAAGGGACAACATACATTTTTTAATTATGGAGAACATTATACTTTGGGATCCGATATAAATTATCCCAGAGTTACGTGATGCAATATGATTGATCTTCTGACTCAGATCAAAGTTGGGCACCAAGGAAATCACAAACCCAGGTCAATTAGGCCTCATGAAGTTACCCAAACTTGATTTGCAAAAATGAGCCCATGGTATTTACGCAAAGTGCATCCTGTAGTCACTCAATGGTTGGTCCACCTTCCTCTATGAAACGATTTTCTCCATCTAAGTCCACCTAAGTAGGTGGGGTGGGGAAAGACCACAGCTTATCAGGTGATAGATTTTGATTTATAAACAAATCTCTCTAGTATAAAAAATCTCTTCAAAGGAATACATTTTCCCCAGAGCTGTTCTACATTGGTGGAGTACACCGATCTTCTCTTCATCAGGACGCCTACAGGTACGAGTGACCCAGCTGTAGGCGTTGACCACAGAGGTGGTGACTCGACCTGCCTCCTCCATGTCTTGCTTTTGCTTCTTTCTAAAGAGCACTCAGACTCCATGAAGGAGCACTGTGGCTTGTCACAACACTTGCCCGAGTCTACATCCAGCAAAAACGCTGTGACTTCTTGTAGGTGCTCTACAAGAGTCTAGAGATGATCTCTGAACCCGATTGACCATATTCCCCTCTTTCAGGCCATCACAGTAGCAAATAGAATTGAACGCTGTGATTCTGACCACCAGCCCCAAGTCCCAGGCTCATATTAACCTCATGGACCAAGAGCAGAGTTAGGATATTTACGCAAAGAAAATAAGAAGAAGAAAAAAAAAACCCAAATCAAACCAAGAACTGACACAAGCGATGAAGATAGTATAAATGCAGCACACTTCAGACTTGAGAAGTGTGTCCTTGTCTCTAATCACCGTGTCTGCTTCAGAGTCATCATCTGTAATAGTGCCAGTGATCGGAAATTACCCCTTGAAAAAAAATCCCTTTTAATTAAGACACTGTTGTCATCTGAATTAAATGAAGATGCTCACTGACAGAGACATCATGACTTGAGTGGATTTGTTACGTCAGTAGGTCATGAACACACTTCAAGAGATGAAAGGAGGTGAAATCAAGGAGGAGTCTCGGAAGTAACCTTTCCTACATCACAAAGTCCTGTCACTGCATTCACAGATCAAGCTTGTTGCAGAAACTCTCATTTGGAAGATACTGAAACGCAGTTTTTTGAAGCTTGAAATGTTAAAATATTTCTAGCAAATGGTTGCCCAACTTTGGGCCCTTCTAGAACTAAGGATAACCTAGTACCAGATTGCCAGAAAATGAAACGGCATACCCAATTAAATTGGAATTTCAAATAAATAATGAAAATACATTCCAAATATTTCATGAGGCATATTTATCCTAGAATTATTTTCTAACTATGAAATTCAGTGTAATTGGGTGCCCTGTATTTCATTTGCTAAATCTAACCACCCCACCTGTCATCCAGCACCTCACTCCCTCCTTGGACTTATCCTGACCATTGAGTAGTTCTTCCCAACTCACAACTTAAAACGTCAGACAGAAATTCTGTCCATCAGTCCAATCCCTTCAAATACTCTCCTGGTCAAATGTGCACCCACGGTAGTGCTGTTGTTTTCAACTGGGTAGACAGCCAGGGTCCTCAACCTCCAAGGAGGTGGTGGGGAGGGCACCACTGGAGAGGGCTCACGGCTTCTATCGAGGTTTCAGCTTTCATCTAAGGCATTTATTTACACTTCAGCATTAGAATTTACATTTTAGAATTCTTACAAAAATGGAGGGTTCAGATCACAAAAAGATAAGTCTAAAAGAAAATACTTACAAGAAACCTCTTATTAAAGGACTAGAATCCAACATACACAAAAAACACTAAGAACGGTCAGAAAGCAGACAACCCAATTAAAAAAATGGGCAAATGGTATGAACAGACATCTCACCAAAGATGTGCAGAGAACAAATAGTCATATGAAAATATCTTCTACATCATGCAGCCGCAGGGCACTGCAAATTGAAACAAGGAGTTGTCACATGTACTCCAAAGGCCAAAATCCCAAATACTAATACCACCAGATGCTGGCAAGAATGTGAACAAGAAGAGCTCGCATTCACTGCTGGTGAGGATGCAAAATGACCGAATACCTTTCAAAGATATTTTCACAATAAAAAAACAATTTTCTGAGGAACAAGTACACTTGCCTTTTGGAAATGCGATCATTTACTTCTTCGAAGCAGGGCCCCTGTGCTCGCATTTGAGGGACTCACACCAGATTGCTCTGAGTCGCACACACCAATGCCGTGTGCCGAGATGATTGCTTCCAAAGCCATTCCCCTCATTTCTTACAACTGTTGAGGCTCTGGCTTTGAAGCTGAATGAATGCCCAGAGGTACCTTTAGACACACTCTCCACCTTTGATTTCCTTTCACCCGCACTAGATGCCTAAGCTTTTCAATGCTGGCCTCCCAAACGCCTCGTTCATCAGCAGACTTCGCTGAACGACATGCAAATCCAAACACAATAACTGATGGAGGCTGCAGTTGGAGCACCACTGTATGATGCTTGATTACCGGGAGTTACAGGAGCCTTCAATTATAACATTACTCCACTGTGCTCTGCTTTATAGCAAAGGCGATGCTCAAATAATTACTTTGAATAAAATCTGGAGCAACTCTTGCCATTTTTACCTAAGCAATGGCATAACCTGTCTTCCTCTTTTCTTAGGTAGCATTTTTGGCTACACACCTTACCATGGCTCTACTCTTTCTCTGGTTTCCTGCTACTGAGAAAACACACACATTGTCCCCCCAGAAGAGGAAAAACCCTGCATCCCAAAATCCTTTCAGCCCACCCCACCCAGCTCTTCATCCCCAGTGGCTATGTATCAGAAATTATTTCAAAGGCATTTGTTTTGTGGATGTAAAAAGAGGATTTCTCTATCTGTGTATCCATTCTCTTCTGATGGGATAAAAGGTTCTTTTAATGGGAGGGAAAACGCTGGGGAGTGAGGGAAATGTACAGGAAGAACTCCAGACAATATGACTCAATAAATACACACGGAGTGCATTGTGAATAAGGGCAAAGCTAGCTCCCAGCGTTGCCTCAAAAAAAATGTGATGTGTTTATCACAGGAGATGCTAATAGGCATGCTAATATGCTCAGAAGGGAATACAATTCCATTAAGATTTCACAGTCTGCCAAGTCATTCCAGGTTTGGAAAAAGTAGATTTCTAACGACACACATTGTACATGGGAGTAATAAACACAGCTTGGGTAAGTTAAAGAAACACAGTTTGATGCCAGTTTCTCCAGGAAGCAGAATTACGAGAATTAAATCATCAGGTGCAATGTGAAAAGCTAGCCAACATCAGATGGGTCATTAGACTGTGGCCCCAAGAGGTAGAAGAGCCGCCAATAGTTAAGTACATAGAGAGATGGGCTTTGATTCAGCCCTGGGCAGCTGTCCAAGAGCTGGAACCAAGGAAGCTTTGAGAAGCAGGCATTGGAGATTCCCGAGCAGAGATATTTAAGCATGTCACTCCTTGGACAGATGCTTTACCTAAGAGAGGACTAACCTATTCCATTGTGGCTTTAAAAAGAAAACCACAAATACTCAAGCTAATTGCTGATGTAGCCAAAGCAGGAGGGCATTGAATGAAGGCTAATGGAGATACGTAGAGATTTTAAGGGAAATTTCTGTGTCCATTCAACTACTTAAACAATGTTGATTCTACTCTTGGTTTTCATTTTCCTAAATGGAATCTATTGAATTACTCAGTTATTAGCTATGATTGGGGGACATATTTTTTCCCTGTCCACCAATCTATGTTCTAATGGCTACCATATTGTTTATGTGGACTTTTCTAAAGTTACTAACATGGCTCTAAGAGGTCTTACCCAAGCTGTGTTAGTCTATGTCAAGAAAAGAACTGAAACTGGGAAGAGAACGAGTCAAGTTCAAAAGCAATGCCCTTCTTCACTGGCATATCCGCATAGCTGCTCCCGCTGAACAGAAGTAAGCCTGCAGTTTGCATTACCATGACACCGGCCTTCTTCCCACCTTTCTACGTATCTCTACTTTCAGCACCCCTCCTAGGTCCTAGTTTCTATGTCTTTCTCTAAATTACTGAGGAGACCTGAGCAGTTTATCCTGGATCAATAAATCCCCTGGTCCAACATACCTTTCCATGTTTACCTTGTGTTCAACTCTATTAAACTGTCAAGTCCCACTGGTCAACAAGACCTCTCAAAGCCTTTTCATCAAAGAACCCAAGCAGTACCAATTCTTATCATCTATAACCACCTACTAGATGTTTCTCCTTGGATACTGCATACTCATCAGCTCAACACCAAACTCATCATCCTTTCTTTTCATTGATTTCTCCTATGTCTTCCCATTAAAAACCTCCTCTATCTGGTTTCTTGACCATTTTCAATCATTCCACTCAAAACTCAAACTCAGCTTAATGTCTGTTCTTCCCACTCTTGCTTAGGTGGGGAAATTGTACAAGTGAGTGACTTTTGTGCAATGGACACTAAGACTGACAGTTAGACTTTAGGAAATACTCGCCCATCCAAGTATCTTATATGGCTACTAGGAATACTGGTGATACAGGGCACGATCACTGACTGTGCTGGGACCACAGAACTCACTGACGTGACCACTGAAGATTTATAGGAGCATGCCAATGGGCCAGACAGGGAGATACAACAGGTTAAAGTTGACTGCATATGTCCGATTCCAACACTGGCATGCAAAATGACTTCGACAGTCTTTTGCTTGCTTCCCACATAGAAATGGAAGCCATTTCTATGAAAATCATCATGTGATCTACATGTTTCTGGTCTTCTGCAAAATTAAGGCAAACCCTTGAGCTAAAAGATGTCTCACTTAGCTTGCCAGTTTTCTTATATCTGTGATTTTCTCCCTGTTTTTGAGTCAATCAAAAATTCTCATCTGCCACTCCCAATAACCACTTTGGTAAATATTCATTCTCGACCCTCTTAATTCAGTGGAGACTTTAAAGATAATGCAAGAAGAGTCAACTACCAGATTGTTTTGCAACTGCAGCAAACTTGGCATGTGTTCTCCTAACAAGTTATTTCTGAGCTAATGAGAGCAGCAAGCTTTGAGGATGCTGAGGACAAAGCTGAGGGAGACATAGAATGTCGTTACTTGGTAGAACAGGATGAATTCTTTAAAGTCTTCCTAGGATAAATGGTTGTAATTCTAGTAATAATAATAGTCAGCCTTTGAAACAGATTGCGCTCATAGAGGATTTTCTGTAAGAAGCTCCATGTATTTGGTAAATACCCTATTCATCTTCACAGTATGCCAATGATTTTTATGTGGAATGAGACATTAACATTTCAAGGTAGCTTGATAGATAGATTTCTCATCAACAAGGAATATTTCAGTCAAGAAGTGGGTGGGTCTTGTCTTGGAGAAGTTCAGCTAATGAAGTGAAATGAGAAGTGAAAAAGTAGAATTCTCAGACCCAGAGTCTTTATATACTTTCGGGGGAGGCTCCCAACAAGGCAGTTGGTGAGAAAGATATTCTCCTTCCTAGATCAGGAAATGATACAATAGGGGTAAAGGGGGTACAAGACTTGACGTTTGTGTGAATGTCTGAGTTCAATCGTTCCCAATGACAGGGAGCATGTTCCTTCTAGAAGCCTCTCGTGTTTCTTTTTCAGTGAAAAGAACAGAACTGAAATTCTCCTGCTTGCAACAGCTACTCGCTGGAGCTGGCAATGCCTTACGGTGTCAGAGCACAAGGTGCCCCGTGCAAGGACAGGCCCTGACGCACTCCAGTCCACATGCTGGGGAGCAGGGGACGTTGCCCCCACCTCCTGTGCTTTCTGGCTGAATAAACAGTCACATTCACATCAGACAGATTAGCAGGAGAAAAAGTAGTCAATTGGGTCAATAAGGGAAATCAACATAGACATGTGGATCCCGAAGTCAGTGAGGCAAAATGCAAGCATGCATGCACCCCGAGCTGCTTTTGCGGACAGGCCCTGGGGCTCCACCCACCTGAGGTAGGCGTTGCTTCACAGGCTCTGTCATGAGGTGTCTGTCCTGCTCCTGCCCTATAGATAGGTTTACTTGACACACAGGGTTAGTTCTGGTAACTGCCCTCATTCTGAGTCATCTCTCCAATTTCATTCTTCCAGTTAGCTAAGGGAGGGAAAGCAACTGCCGGCTGCAGAGACCCCAACTCACAACAATCCACACTCCAGAGACACGTCTGCAGGAGGAGACCTAGTCTAACATCAGGAGGCCTTGTCCTTGACACACAAACAGCCTTCTCAACCTTCCGTCCTCTAAGCCATCAGTTGTTTGCACCCATCTTTTCAGAAACAGGAGAGGAGTTAAAAGCACGAGCGTGAGAGCCGGGCTGACGGAGCCCTGGGTTCCAGTGGGCACTGCTTCATTGCAGGTGCTGGGCAGTGAGCACACCTCTAGGAAACTTCGGTTTTCCTCTGCGAATAAGACCATGCACTTCTAATTCGGTTACGAGGACTGGCAGACTGCTTATAAGCTGCTTCACGTGCACATGCAGAAAGCGCTGCTGTTATCAGCATCACAGAACTGTTTTCCCTTTATCACTAGGGATCACCTTCCCGACCATCTGGCAGATCATCTCCAAACACAAGAATGAGAAAAATAAACACCATTCAATGGCCACTGGTGCCGTGAAGCTTGCTGGTGCTACGTCACTCCATCCACGGCTGGCATAGCTCAGTCACCATCCACCTCACCGCTTCCGACTGCCCTCTTCAAAGTCAGAATTCTGTTTCTGATGAGTGTTGACAGACAGCTCACGCCTGAGCTTCTGGTTTACACCAACTGTCAGAAAAAGCTAGTCTGCTGAAGAGTCTCTGAACACGAGGGAACTCTTCACGACGGCAGACATGTGAAGACTGAAGTGTGCTCAGGCACATGCGCGCACACACACACACTCGTGCGCACACACATCAAATATCAAACTGGAACACACTCCTGGCACCCTGAAGTGTGAAATGAAAACCTGAGGAGCAATGAACCTACTGCAATGAAACACCGAAACATACTCATAAAGGTCGAGCTTAGCAAAGCAAGTAACAGAACTGGAAGGGTTCCTTGCTCAAGGCTGGAATCACTGTGACGGCTTCAGAGTGTGTGTGTGTGTGTGTGTGTGTGTGTGTGTGTGTGTGTGTGTGTGTGTGTGTGTGTGTGTGTGTGTGTGATTTCTCTGACACTTACAAAAACAATCCTAGATTTTGACTGAAAGCAGCAATGTGTGGGTATTTATTTTGTCTCGTATTCTGCTCCCGGCATTCATCAAAAACTACAGGGGGCTTGGAGAACCTCAGAATGGTAAGCCCACACCTCTGGGAATTTAAACGCCACAGTTTTATTCTTAATTGTCATTCCTACTGCCTCTGCAGAGTGTGCAGTGCTTGCCTGGTTACTTTTGTGAATTGTACCTCTGTGTGTTTTGATCTAAAACATGTCCCCTACAGAGGGCTAAATCTTTGAAAGCCACAGAAGCAGACGAGACTGTCAGCTATTTCCACCGTAGGTTTTACAGGGGCCTCGGACGTAGGTCTAAGCAGCAGAAGGGGTATTCGTAGCTATGCCAGTAAGAGAGAAAATAAACAAGGCACTGGCTTCTATTTTCATCTGACCTCAATACACTCTCAGAGTTACAGCTACTTCTCAATGAGGCTTGAGCTATTTATATCAAAAGATCTCATTTTAACACATCAGTGATCCGATGCATTTAAAAATATTTCTTCTCATTATATGAACTATGTTTAAAATAACAAGATTCATAATGCCCTCACGGCACATGTACTTCATAAAGTAACCTGTGATGTGACTACCGGGACAGAAATAGTCTCAATTTAAAAACTCCAGGGTATGTTTGTGCGTCCACACATATACATGCATGGCTGTGCATGTGAACGAGTCTATTTTTCCAATTTCACAAAATGAACATGTAGAAAGTCTGCTTTGTCACATCATTTCCACCACTCTTTCCTCATTTTGTCCTTAGGCTACAGAAGAGCTGTAACTGTGCTTTAAAAAGGTGAGTGTGGGCTCCAGATGAATTCCACGGTGTTGTAAGGAGAGAATACAGGCCTTCAGGCATCTCCAGTCAACAGTATTGCAACAGAGATGACCAGAAACTCCGCAAACATCGCTGTGATTAAAGTACCCTTCTTCCTTGCAAATGCTGCATCTCTTTCCTTCGGGCATTTGTCAGGCTGATTCCAGGACAGGACGGTGAAAACGAGAGTGGTGAGTGAGTGGGCGAGTGGTCTGTGGCGTGGGCAGGGAAACGCGAGGGTTAGGTGCAAAGATGGCATCACATCGGTGACCACCGTGGTAGACAGTTAGGGAGCCCTGCTACGTGAGGGAAGTCAGACAGGAAAGAGACACACACTGTCTGATGTCGTGTATATGTGGGATCGAAAAAGGCTGAATTCATAGGGACAGAAGAATGGTGGTTACCAGCCAGCGTCTGGGTGACTTTTGGTCAGAGGATGCAAGTGTTGATTTCTGAGCAGACTCTGGAGATCAGACATGGGCATAGTGGTGATAGCTAACAACGCTGCATTATATACTTGAAAGTTGCTGAGAGAGGAGATCACCAATGTTCTCAAAGCAAATAAATGCTAATTACGCGATGTGACTGAGGTGTTAGCAATCTTTCTGCAGTATGTGTGCATCAAATCACCACTTTATCTTACATTTATACAATGTTTTATGTCAATTAGAGTTCAATGAAACTGGCAAAAAAAGATAGAGCACGGTTCTTTTTATTTCGGCATACTTATACTTACTGTCTAAACATAAAAATCAGAGCAAATATGTGAAGTCACTAATTACTTTGACAGGATGGCGCACACACAACGTACACAGAGCAGAGACTCATCCACCCCTCTGCCCAGCAGTGACTCAAGCTCTAATGAGCTCAGAGGAATGGCTGTGGGTGGTGGCACAAACCGAGCAAAGCGGGATCCCACCACTAACTCTGGCCTTTCCCACAAAAGACGCAGCCCAAATGCACCGACACCCCAGAGAAGGCTTCAGGCAGACACTGCCATTTCAGCAAAACACCAGTTTAGGGAGTTGACGCTGGCCCAATCAGGCTTCATCCCAGGCTCAAAACTTAGCAGGTTCAGTTCTAAGAAACTGTTAGCATCATATACAACAGTCAGGTGCTACCGAATCTAGGGCAAGGGTCCACCTGGCCGGCCTCAAAGTAAATTCGAGTCCCCTTGTCTCTTTTTTCCCCAGGGGGTGCAATTTATGTTATTTCAGTGACAATATTAAAAGACTATTTAACAACTATAACACTATTAATCCAGTGAAAGGTCTATTAGGTGGGTCCCTTCGTTCACTGTTAATCATTACAAGATTTTTGGCCATTATTGGGGTGATAGCAAAAAATGAAAGAAATAATAAAAATCATATATACACACACACATGCTTATCCTTACATTCTTAAAGGTCACAGCTGTGATCTCTCTGTTGTTCCAATGTACGGGTCAAAAGATCAACCGAGTCACCCTTACATGTAGTTACACGCAGCTTCATTAAACAATGTGAGCAGGTAAATATGAGAGCTGAGCTCCAAAGGTAGTACTTCTGGGTGAAAGCATTGTCGGCTGTTGACCTCGGCAAGAAGAGATGAAGAAGAACTAATCTGTATGTGGAAATTATATAATTTAAAAGTCAAAGAGATTAAAATTGGTTACAAGTTTACTCCCCCATCAATGCCTTATATTAGAAATTCAACAACAGAAGAAAAGCCAAAAGCAAAAAAGGAAAAACAATTTTTATAGATCGTTTGGAAAACCACTAGAGTTGCTCCTGTCTGATCTGTAAGGGTGTGATCACAGTTTACTTTTTAGAAAGACTAGGTTTTGATTTTTAGGTTACGACAGTCTTAGAACTATCTTTCTCTACAGAACAAAAATCAAAAGTAATTTTTCAAGACTGAATAAATTAAGCCTGACATCAAGGTACAGTTAAAACAGCACGACCCTCTCAGGAATATCACTGCTCAAAGATCCATGCTCTGTTCTGTTTTCAATCACGCTGCTGTTCTGACCACACAGCCTGAAGATCAACACAGGAC
This sequence comes from Solenodon paradoxus, assembly GCA_004363575.1. NCBI lineage: Eukaryota > Metazoa > Chordata > Mammalia > Eulipotyphla > Solenodontidae > Solenodon > Solenodon paradoxus. Next base: position 90,221 of record RJWH01002324.1, read on the forward strand.
ATTAACTGGCTTGACGCCCTTTAATCTTTTCGAGACCGTTCTTCATTTAGCTATTGTATTTCCTGGAATCCTTCAAAATGTTTTTCCCGAGCTGCCACGACAAAGTGGTTTTAAGGGTCTAAAGTTAATAAACTGTCACAAATGCATGTCTCCACTTTCTTTGGAAGAAGCATCTTATCTCAGAGGCATGAGGTGTCATGGTGAGTGATGGGTGACAGCTGAGGAGAAAACTAGGAATAAAAGGACTATTACTCTGGATTTATAAAGCTGCTTACATAAACAAGTCTAGTCTTCCAAATTTAGCTTATCTTTACAGCAGTAAAAGCACCAGGAACAAATATATATAAATATAAGTATATATACATATAAATTAAAAAGACAACGACTGAAAAAATAAACCTAACAGCAGAAACAGTATGCATGATAATTATTCATAGAGAAACTATTAAACCGATCGAGGTCAAGGTCACATCTGTGTCTGCTGGGTGGTGAGTCACAAGAGACTGTCCCTCTTTCCTCTTCAAGAAGTCCAGTCAACATTGTCAATGGAACCCAAATCCTTGAGTGGCTGGGCTACAGCAGATACAAATCCACTGTCACCTGGCACAAGAGACCCTACTTCCAGAACTTGACCAAACTATCATAACTAAAGTCCAACAGCGCATTGAAGTCTATTGCGTTTGCTCCTACTGGGTTGGTCCCCTTGTTGTCAAACTCTTGAAAGGAAAAGAAATGGGTGTTCGCTGTCGGGAGAACCGGACGGACTCACCTGAAAGCCTTTCACCAGTACTCTTCTCGGGCCAGCAACCTTCTCACGTTAATTCCCCTGTGAGTTGCCTTCCTGAGTGGCATGCTGCCCCGGGATTGAGATCTATAGCTTGGAAATGCATGCTGACAATCTGACATTGCCTCTCCCCAAGGTAAACGGCAGCCTGCTGAAAGCGCTGAGCTTCACGACTGACGTGTTTTACTCTCTGCAAGCGTGGTTCTATGGAAGGTTCTCAGAAAGGACGCTCTAATGAATAAATGAATACCAGCAAATGCACTGCCAACTTCTGCCTCTCGCCTCACTCTCTGTCCTGGAAAAACCAACCCAGCCTCTCCTGTGGCCCATTGCTGTGGTAAAGAGCATAGCAAAGAGGCGAGTGACAGCATTTTCCTCCTTGCTGCTGGTTTCTACTGGCGGTTTTAGGTAAATGATAGTCATCTCTTCACATCACAACTTTCAAACTTCTCTGATACATAACAACCAATAGGCTCTATCCAACTAGTATCCAAATAATGGTTTTGGGTAATGATCCAGGCAACTCAAGAACAACCTAATTTTGACGCAGACCTAAGGGAGTGCCAGGAGGTAAATGTAGATGGCAAAGATGAATAGCATAACTATAATCAAGAATTCATGTTCAAAGGATGAAAGACGTTCAGGAGCAACTATTCTAACTGCTCACATTTGAGAAGTGAAAATAAAATCAGTTCCAGAAATACACAAGGCTTACTCTAGGTTGTAAATGGCAGGTCTATGACCAGAGGCCATACCCTCCAAGCTATTTTACTGAGTTTTCTCCTTGTATAACTTGTTGCTTTTGAAGAAAATACATTGACTCAGTCACCAGCATTCTGAGAGGAGGCAGGAAGATCTCTGATGAAGAGCTGAAGGGATTATACCCACCCATTCATTTCCACTTCTGTCCTTTCAACATGGTGGAAACGAACATTTCTAGAGGACACCTGCAGCCAGGTGCTCTTCTGATGGAAATCATCCTTTCTAAACACTTTTCAAATAAAACAGTCGGTAAGCCCCAAGAAATATAGTTCACCAACAAAAGTATATTTTATTAAAACCTTTCTGATACAATAAGCATTTCAGCGGCGGCCTTACCATTCAATCATCCTGATAATGGAGCCTGTGAACGTGTGACTGAGTTCAAAGAGGAAAAAACTACCTGTCTTTTCAAGAGCCTGGCATGTCACTTTTGAATAATACGATGCATTTTCATGCCAAAAAAAATGGTCTGTTCCCTTTGGACACGCAGCCCTGAGCTCTGTGCTGTGCAAATACGGTGAGAAAAAGGGAGACACAAAGAAAAGGCCTTTCTTCAAGTGAACTAAAATAACCATTTTTCAAAGCTAGAGTACACAATGTGAATTCTTCTCTTCTGGCTGAATGAGAAAGTGCCTTCGACTTGGCAAAAATCTTGTTTCTAAAACATTGCACGGAGCCCGTTAGTCACCCTCATGCTGGGTTAGTGAAAACAGGTTTATACTTCTGACCGATCAGACTGGCCGCATCGAGAGCCTGACTGCATGCTCTGCAGCGAGGACAGCAGGTAAGCGGGCCCTCTTAGACCGTGGTTGTGGGATGTGTTTTGTGTCCTGTTCGACCCTGATGGAGAAGGGTCTTGCAGAATCTAAGAACACACTCGGGTGCTCAGAAACCTCTGGTTCGGAGACCCAGGAACTCACATACCCGCCAAATTTCCCCACAAGAACGAAACCAAGACGCGTCAGTCTACGGCATGCTTGTGGTCACGTTCAGCGCTGACACGAAATGCGGGGGACACTGAACGCCTGGCCGCAGACGACAGGCGGAACTCACTGAAATCCACTCGGCGGTGCAGGCGGGCATAACTCGACTGAGGAAAACAGAAACCAATGTGGAGTGATTTTGAAGATACACAGTCAGGGAAAAACAGGCCGTGAAAAAGTACCATCTCCCTTCTGAGGGAGCTGGGGGTGCGTGATCCGTGCATGGATGACACGGTGGGACAGAGCCTCCTTTTTGACCCTTTAACTCAGAGGACAGCCATTGGGCAGCGATCAGCTTTAACGCGATGGGACCTGGGCAGGGCGTGCTCCCCGGCCATGCAGCGGGTCTCACTCCGTGACAGCCTTTCCCACGGTGTGTTCGGGCACCTCTGAGACCGACAGAAGGCAGCCAGCGGACCCGTCCTTTCGAGGCTGGGACAGCGACCTGATTGTGTGGGACCACTGCTACGCCCCTCATGGAATGCTTTCGAAGCGACTCCCTGGGGCTGCCCCAGTCCGGACGCTGCTGCTCGGCCCTAGCTGGATGGTGGAGGGTCCAGGAGTCCACGCTGACTTCAAACGACACCTCCAGCATTTCTCTGCAGCCCTCTCGTGAACACAGGAGTCATTATGAAGCTCAGATATTTGAAAATCAGAGGCCACCCAAGCGACGCTGGAGCCAGATTCTCCGTGGTCTCCTCCATTCAGGGCCAGACTGAGCGGTTACTGCAAGCCTACTGTGTGCTGGGAGTTAGACTGACCACAGGGTATGTTCTGGGCTGTGAAGAGTCTCCCCGCAGCCGGAGGACACACTCCGGGACGAGCTCCTCGCAGTGAGGCGCAATCAGGAGACATTTTCCTGGTGAGGGTGGACACTGAGAGCCCTCGTCCAGGCTCCCTCAATAGGGAGGGGAGGCCCGAGCGCCAGCCATGCTGTCAAGGTGCTTGGAGGCCGCTCCTTCTAGCCTGGGGACCAGTGTGCAAGTCAACAGCAGTAGCAGCGGACGTGACGGGCTTGCGCTGAGTGGACCAGAGACCTGCTCTGGAAGCCAGGGCCATGGCCAGAGTGGCTCCGACAGCTGCCCTCCTGTGTCTCATTAGCCAACACTCACTGGGGACACACTGGGGCAGTGTCCCAGATTCCTCCGCTCCAACTCTGACATTTATAAAGCACTTCCAGTCCTGACAAGATCAAAACCTCAGCGTTCTTTCAAATCTCATAATAACTCCCTAACACCCCTGTCTGGGGCTGAGAAAACAAAGTGATAAAGCACTTACTAGATTTAAAAAACAAACACACCCCAGACTTGAGAATGGTGGGCTTGCCCCCGCGCCCCCACCCCCACCCTGCAGCATGAAGCATTTACTTGACTGCAAGAGCACATTGTCCCCCAAGCAAACACTCGCTGCGCTGCCCGCGATCTGGACTCATCTGCAATCGCGATGGTCCTGTGATGCTGGCAAATGTACCGACAGACGGAGGTTTCCAGTTGGACAGCAGGCTCCCAGCCAGGCCCCTATGGCTAGAAAGTGACATTCACGTGAGCCATCTTGGCAAAGCACGTTGACCGAGCCCCACTGGTTGCCACTGCTGGAGGGAAGAAAGCATGTCAGTGTGTCGACTGAAATGAACTTTCTGCAAATGGAGCCACAGAGGAGGCCTTTGTCACAGCTCGAACAAGAAAGGCTGTTGTGGGACATTTCCTGCTGACACCCATTAAAATCCCAGTGAGGTTCTCAGCGTCCCTCGAGTTCAGAAATGAAGACGGCTTTACTTCTCCCAGGCCACCAGGGTCCACAGGGTCATTTGGGGAAGACACAAGAGTGGCCTGTGAGCCAGGATCCAGTCCAACCGCCTGCCATGGAGTTGCCAGCCCCCCAAAACCTCAATGTCCTTCTCAAAACAGTGTGAACCACTGGTAATGCTTCCTCAGTCTGCTGGGAGAATCAAAGCACTACACGCAAATGCTCTTGACGGGGTCTCACAATCCACGCGCTCTGGAAAAGACGACTACAGAATGAAGGAGAAAACACGCTCGTTTCTAATGTGAGCACAGACACACGAACACAGCCGGCCATCTCACGCAGTTCACGCAACAGCTGCAGGAACAAGTTTCCCCTCCAATCTGCTCACAGAGCTGCAAGACTACGGACCTGGGGTCTGCTGCCCTCGTCGGCAAAGGCCAGCCTTCCACGGCTCGTGTCTCCCACTCATGGTGCCCGCAGAACGACTGCGAAAGGAAACGGGTCCCAAGCACAAAAAAAAAAAGGGAGCGGTGTTGGCGTTCTCACCACAGGAAACGCCTACCCGAATGCTAACATCTCTAACATTTCAGAGGGAAAAGACCGGTCAGCTGGCAGGCAGGCAGCCTTCTACCACTGGCTTCTGAAAGTCTGCTCTTCAGCGGAGGCACCAGGTCTCCTTTTGGATGGTGACAACAGTTGGGGCCTTAGAAGGTGTGTCCAAGGCACAGGATGAAAAGACGAACAAGCTGAGAAGCATTTCTGAACATGAGCATACCATCACGTTCCATCAATTCCTTTACCAGAGAGCACTTACGATGTGAAAATGGCCCAAGACACATGAAAGAGGCAAAGGGGATCCCCTAGGCATCACAGGGACAGAGACCACACCAAGAAGCCACAGCCCCCAGGTTGGGGGAACAAAAGAAGGGATCCCAGCTAATAGGACTAAGCTCCCAGGACCCTCCCCAAGAATCTAGGGCCTCGAGTGGGAGCCGGGGAGGGGTGCTTCTCAGGTGTGCTGTGTCTTCAGAAACCCAGCACCTCCAGGAAAGGATGTCTCTGGGTGTCACTGGGGGAATGTGGGAATAACATGGAAACAGAATCACCCGCCACCTCTGGTAGCAGAGCCCTTAGTGAAGTACAGTTGATGGAATAATGTGGAAAGATAACCAGGGCGTTACCACTGCTGGCCTGATGTCTTCCTTTTCCAATTCCTCGGCCACTAGGCAAATCCACTAGAGACCAATAACAAAGCGGGCTATGACCTGCCGTCTCCAGCTCCACATCCTTCAGTAAGCTGCAGAAGAGTAAGAAGTATATGCAGGAAAACGGAAACCAGCAGACAGCTCAACGTGTGCATCGTGGTCTTTAGTGGGTGGTGAGAGGAGATGTGAAGGACTTCACTCCCCAGGTGCTGTCCTTCTGCGGAGACTCGACGCTTTCCTAGTTCTTCGACAAAAAGTGAGTGATCACAATTTTCTAACACCATCCAAAAAAAAGAGTTGGCTTCTGCTTCAAAGAATGTTAAAGGGTATCAAGTCACATTTGGGTGTGGAAGACTCTGGTAGAGCCGACGGCTTTTCAGAATGAAATTTCTCATGCATGCGGATTTCCCTAACGGCACCAAGAACAGAATGCAAAGCCCTGCTGACCCAGCTGGACAGAGTTCATGCAGCACACAGGGGCGCACACAGTAAGACTAATGAACCCTTTTCTTGGTTAGAACATGGTAATGCTTTCGTGAAAAAGGCTGCCCTGGGAGGCTACTAGGTCAAAACCAAACATTAATCAACTGGTTAATACCTGGCAACACCTTTTACAATGAAAACAGGGTGAAGTAATCATTGGAGAAATAAACATTCTCCAAACGGCATTAAAATTTAGCAATAACAGCTATTATCTTCGTCTGCCTGTGGCTTGGTTTTCCCTAAAACTCATTGAGAATCACCACCACTGCCACCACCACCATCAAAGCTATTCTCTCCTGAGCTTTTACTATATATTCGAAATATGTTAAAGAACTACCTGAGTTTACTTCTCATGGTAAGTCTGTGAGGTTGGTGCCATCATTTCCATTTTTGAATTCAAGAAACTGAGACACCAACTGTTCAACTGTCTTTCTTTCCCAAGGTCGCATATAAGTAGTAAGCGCAGAACGAGGACTCGGAAGGAGCTTATCTTCTTCGGGGCATTCTGTCACTATAATATGAAGATGTTGCTGCTCAGTTTAAGGTGTTGTATTACTGGAAAAAAATTTAATTATATTGTAATATCAGTAACCTCAAGGTATTCTGTTAACCAAATTCCAGTTGTTTATTTTGCCACGGTGGCACTTCACATTGTAAGAGCTTAACCACTACTACTAAAATAGAAAGTAATACCTTTGAATGCCCCCAATGTATTGTATTGAATTTATAACATGGCTGGAATTGTCCCAACAATAATAAAAATAGCAGAGTTTATATATTAAATATATCTTTGATAGAGGATGAAATGCCCAAGTAATTTACTTCAAATGGTTTTCTATTTAAAAATTTTAAGCCTTAACATGTTCAGGGAAAAAGGTCTGTCTTCATTATTTATGACCCTAATTCTAACTGGGAATGTTTTTGTTTCTCCAGCTTCGCTGCTCTACTTTTGATACTTGTAGTTTCTTGGGGATACAGGCAGGGCTGGGATGTCCACAACCTGAGTACGGCCACTCTTCGATCCTGTACATCGAGCAACCACTGAACTCATTCTCATAGATCCCACCTGTGACTCCAGGATCTGCTGACATGGGAGCTTCTGCGCTGGTACATCGATGGTGGTGCTGGGAGGACAGAGGAGCCCAGCCCCATTCTACACAACGCCCTACGACTGCCTTCCACTGGTAATTCCAGAGTTAAAATACCTGGGTAAACATAATGGTGGAAATAAAAGCCTGTTCGAAATAAAAGCCTGTTCGGAGACGGTATTGACTCCAGACCAAGATGGCAACAGAAGAGCCTTAAACTTCCCTCCTCCCAGGATACACGGATGGTGAAGCTGCACACAGCAACATTCCTCGAGAGATGCCCAGAGAATGGGCGACCCCAACTCATCAGGTGATGAGCAAATATATCAAAGTGAGTAAGGAAGGTTGAGACACACTCTGGCCAAAATCCAAGCCTCATATAGCCCATGCAATCCAAAGAAAGCAACCGACTCCCAGCTTCTCTCTGAGGAACAAAGGGCAGGGCCACACACCTGTGATCTAACTTCTAAGGCACCCTCCTGAGGAGTGGGGTCCCAAACACCTGAAGATACCAGAGCTTGAACCCTCGGACCATCATGACTATGCAAATAGAGGCAGTTGTTAACAGATGTGAGCGAACCTCTCTCTGTGGCATCCCCACGGCGCTTAGTGCAGAGGGAGCAGGAAAATGCTCAGGGCCCATCTTTCCCTACAAGAGTTCCATTGTCTGAATTACAACATGCTGACTATGGGATCCGGGCTCTAATGAGCTCATATCTCAGTACAGAAGAAATGTTCTCTGAAGCCTGGAAAAGTCAGTGGACACTTCCCATGTTTTTGTCTTAAAATTCTAAATTCAATTCACATAAAACCAATCACCATGGCCTTCCTGGATGACATTTGTCCACACATCTAGCTTCCCACTGTTCACAGTTGCACCCAAAAAATGGTCCCACATCACTCAGCTCTACAGCACTGAGATCTGCATGGACAATTTCAGCGGAACTACAGCAATCAAAAAAGCACTTAAGCACAGAAGCACCCTCCACCCCTCCAAACCCAAACTCAAAGTAGAGGGAAAAGACAAAAATGTCCATGTTCCATATTCTCCCTGAAGGTGTTTGACTACAAGCTTTCTAATTACTGCCTGGAAAGGTGCAGGCAGGAATGAAGGTGAGGAGGGAGGCAGGAAGAGAGGAGGAAGAAGCACTTCATTTTTATTTAGTTGTTCACATTGGTTGTTCTCCCAGCCCTGGGTCTTGAACCTAGGACCTAGGGATGTGGGGCCGCCCCTGCGTGTACCAGACCACTAGGCCACCAGACCAAGGGCCCAGCTTTTAATCAGCCTACATCTAAGTACTGATTGTGTTCCTCGCCTTTGGACCCTGACAGGTTCTGACACACCCTCAAATGCTGGGAGAACAAAGAACAAAGATGGTGACGTGGACAATCAAATAGACTAGAGATTGAAAAGACGGGAGAGCAAAAAGGAGCTGAAACAGGCTGATTATGAGGTTCATTTCCTTCAGGTCAGATTTCCTGGTCTGTTAAGATCAGAAGATGTGTTTTTTTTAAATCTGATGTATAGAAACAAACACAGAGAGGTAGGGAAAACAAAGAAGCACGTGAATATATTCCAAAGAAAATAACCAACCTTCAGAAACGCATAACGAAGCAGAGATAAGAGAATTATCTGACAGGGTTCAATTATCCAGGAAGATGAGATATACTCAAAGACAGGGGAGTGAAATTTATAAGATCAGAAGATCAAAAAGAAAAAGTTCACAAAAGAGTGAAGGTAATTCAAGGGACTATGGGACGGCATTAAACCATCAATATACATATTACAGGGGTCCCAGGAGAAAACAGAAAGGGGCAGCTTACTTAAAGAAATAATGACTGAGAATCTTCTAACCTTAGGAAAAGACAGACATCCAGATCCAAAATATATAGATTCAGATAAGATTAATAAGTGTTAAGACATGTTGTAACTAAAGTCAAAAAATAAAGACAAGAAAAAAAATCTATGTAACAAGGGTACCCCCTTAAGACTATCAGTAAGAAAATTTAGCAGCAAATGTTCGGGTTAGAAGGAAACAACATGATAACTGCAAAGTGCTAAAAGACAAAAAAAAGGGCAATGAAGTATACTTCACCCTGGTAAGCTGGGCTATAGTATTCAAGTGAAGATCATGTTTTCCAGACAAGTAAAAGCTGAAGGAGTTCATCACCACTAGACAAGACTTGCAAAAAACTTTGAAGTGTGTTCTTCAAGTTGAAACAAGAGTTGTAACAGGTTAATATATAGTTAAATTCAGAATATTCTATATTATAATGGTGATAGTAAATCACTTTCAACTCCAACATACAGACTAAAAGACTAAAGTTTTAAAAAATAATCCTAACTACAATACGCAGTAAATAAAATGCAAATTGTTACATCAAAAAATGTTGGGGGATAAATGTAGAACACTTATATGCATTCAAAATTGTTATCACTTAAAATCAACTGCTATAAGTTTTTAATGTAAATCAAATGATAAAGTAAAAACCCATATAGTGTGTAAAACAAAAAAGAATAAATCAAAGGCCACCCAATACTGAAAGTGATCAAATTACAAAGAAAGAGACGAGTAAAGGAACATAAAAATACTGCAAGGCAGCCAGAAAAACTAACAAAAAGGCACCAGTATGCCCCTATCAATAATTACATTATGCAATGGACTAAATCCCATCAAAGACACACAATGTCTTATCAAATAAAAATACAAGATCTAATTATACAAAAGATGCTCAGTTCAGCTTTTATGACAACCATCAACTGAAAGCCAGGAGAGATGAAAAAAGAAATTCCATGCAAAAAAAGTAGAGGTAGCTTTACTTACATCACACAAACTAAACTTTCAATGCTTCACCAAATGCTGGTCATTATGTAATGACAAAGAGGTCCATTGGATATATATGTCTTTTTTTTTAAAGAGAAGGAGGAAAGAAGGGAGGGAGGGAGGGAGGGAGAAAGCTGGAATTTAGGTATTATAATGGTGATTAAAGGAGATACCTTACTAGCTTTGAGCTGACTTGTATGGGTTAGACTTTCTGGGACATAGTAGGTGGGCAGGAGGAAAACGTGTAGTAGTAGACTAAGCCATACCAGAGGGCAGGCACAAAGCCACATGTCCCTGATGTTGGAGAATAAAATGGTGTGACAATGACAACCTTAGGAAAGTCCTTAAACAAAAAATTTGGAAGTATAAAAGTCCAAGGGACTTTGTATAATCAAACTTGAAGAATTAGGTTTTGATTATATTAAGAGAACAAGCAGATTTTGTGATCAGATGGCAAATAGCCTAAGAGCTAAAAATAGAGCTTAGTTTTAAAACAACTATAGCTAAAAACAACTAAAAGAAGACAACTATTCATGACATCTGGAAGTTCTATGAAATTAAAATTTCACTGCCCATTAATCACATTTTACTGGAATACAGTCATGATTATTCACAGAGGGTTTGTTGTTAACTATGTCAGAGTGGTTGTGACAGGGACCACATGGTCAAAGAGTCTAAAATATATACTATCAGCCCTATTATGGAAAAACTTTGCCAGTCCTATGTTTAAGATAACCAGCAGAGCTCTGTATGGGTGGATGCCCAATATTAGAAGTTGCTTTTTTAAAATCTCATCGAAGAAATATGGCATCATAACAGAGATCTCGGGTGGCCATCATCATAAATCAACATCTGTATATAGTACACCAAGTTTACCGCCCACTGTTCAATTCTGGAATTTTCTGATGGAGAGCAGTAAAATTTTGCACAAAGTATCTGCAGGACACCTGTTTAATATTCAAATGCATCACCATTAAATTCTAAGATGTCCCCTTTTGGAGAAAATGCTCTAATAAGATCAAATATGAACCCTCACAACCTCCCTTTAGTTTCCCTTGTATAGAAGGAACTCACTGAAAAAGAGGAAATGTAAAGGTGGTTATGTCTGCCCCCCTCCCTTTTCTGGATCATTAAAAGCCACTTTCTACAACTTTTGTATCATCTGACAACTTTCTCAATCATTATGCACATTCTTGAAGTTTATGAAAGCATATCATTTTATTTTTACAGTTTCCTAAGGAGACAGATGGAATTTAACCAGAGGAATCCCAAACCCTCTGTTGCCTGCGAACGGCCAGGCAGGCGGAGTTGGTTCTCCCTGAGCCTCAAGACTCATTGGTGGCTTCCCTGGAGCTGTGGTCCTGACTGACAATTTCGCCATCTGTCCTAGTGTTTTGCAATTTCTTGCCTTCAGCACTGAGCCTACATATCTACAGACAGTGGAAATGAAAGATCTATGAGCTGCATCCCAAGGTTTTGTTTCCTTTCTATTTCCTCAAGGAAACAGGAGGGAGGAGTAGAGCCCCAGCAATAAGAAAGAAGGCATATGGAATAAGTCACTGGCATATGAAATTAATGCCTCCAAACCTAGGGTTTTAGACCTAACCCATGTATGCACCTACCATGTTTTGGACTATACTTAAGAATTACACGAAGAGAATGTCCTGAACTCTAGATATATTAAAAAATTAAAAAAGAGTGATCATATTTGAATCATCATTCCTATTTATTCATCTTTAGGGACTTCGATATGAATGTATCCATCACTGAGTGCCTCTTCAATCACCAGCAGGTTAACCAATACAAATCTATAATCTGAACTCAGGAAAATGGGATAGTACCTAGATGTCTTCAAATACTCGACTTTGAGATCTTCTTTCAGTAGCTTGATGAGTTTTCCTTTTCTCATGTCTAAAAGGCCTAACTTTAAGTACTGGATTAGAAATTAGATGATACTAAATTATCATTCTGAATATCATCTGCTCTCTAAAACCAGGATCCCACCACTTACCTCTTCTCTACTGATTAAATATTCATTTGCCTTACTTTAAGTAAAGGGGAAAAAGACTTGTACAATGAAAACTACAAAACACTGCTGGAAGAAAACCTAAATAAATGGAAATATAACTAATGTTCATGGATGAGATGACTTAAAATTGTTAATGTGTCAATGCTTCCTATAACAATTCACAGATTCAACGCAAAACCTATTAAAACCCCAATGATACTTGTTAAAGAAATGGAAATACTCATCCAAAAATGGACACAGAATTTCAAGGACCTGCAAATATCAAAATAAATCCTGAAAAAGAATAACAAAGCTGAAAGACTCACACTTTATGATTTCAAAACATACTACAAAGTGACAGTAATCAAAATAGTATGTACTTGCATAAAGGCAGACATAAACCAATGAATAGAATATAGAAGACCCAGAAATAAATCCACATTCATATGGTCAAATGATTTAACAAGGGTTCCAAGACCATTCAGTGAGGAAATAAACAGTCTTTTCTATAAATGGTGCTAAAAAAAAATGAAACGAAACAAACAAGATAACCACATGCCAAAGAATGGAGTTGAATGCTTAATAAACATCGTATAAAAAATTGATTCAAAGCAGATCACAGACCAAATATAAGGCCCCAAACTATCTAACATTATTAGAAAAAAACATGAGACAAAGTTTCCCATTACTGGATTTGGTAAACATTTCTTGGGTATAACATCAAAGGCATAGGCAAAAAATAGACAAAGCAGATTCGATTAAAATTCAAAGTGTTGTGTATCAGACAATACTACCAATGAAATAAAAAGGCAACTCACAGAATAGGAGGAGATATTTGCAAATAATCTATCTGATAGGGGATTAATGTCTAGAAAAGACAGAAGACTTCTAAAGAAGACTTCCAAACTCAAGTATAAAATAGCAGACCCTGATTCAAAAATAATCACAGGTCTCTGATACATATTTCCACAAAGAAGGCACACAGCCAGTAACATGTGAAAAGATGCTGAAGATCAGTAATGATTAAAGAAATGCAAATCAAAGCTACAGGAAGACAGACCTTCACACCCATTAGGACTACTATAACAAAAAAGCCAAAAGAAAGTAAGTGTTGGTGTGGATATAGAGAAACTCAAATCTTTGTCCACTGTTGACTAGAATGTAAATTGCACATCCACTGTGGGAAACAGTATGGTGGCTTCCCCAGATACTTGAAAGTAGAATTACTCTGACCCAATGATTTCATATCTGGGTATATAGTGAAAGGAGGGTCTCAAAGTGATATTTATATACCCACGTTCACAGCAGTATTCTCCATTAAAACATGGAAGCAATCCATATGACAGATGAACGGAGAAGTGTGCTAGGTGCCATCATGCAATGAGACTCATTTAACCTTAGATGGAGGGAACTTTTGACATATTACAACATGGATGAACTCAAGGATATTACACCAAGTGAAATAAGTCAATCACAAATGAAAAAACATTATATAATTTGACTTACAAGACATACGTAGTCAAAATGAGAATGTGCAGCAATGGTGGCTGCCAGGGCTAGAGGGAGGGAAAATGAGTTATTGTTTGATGAGTAGAGCTACAGTTTTATGAGAGAAAAAATGTTCTGGACATGGGTGGTGGTGAGGGGGAGCTCCCCACAGTGAAAGTATTCAAAACCACTGAACTGTGCACTTAAAAAGCATTAAGATGTTAAATTTTATAGCATGTGTATTTGACCATAATAGAAACAAATTGGAAAACAGTGAATTTAACCTTTGACATGCACCCATTTAATTCATAAGAATATCTTGAAAATCAATGCTCTTTTATTGTGCATTTGATATTCTCATGAAAAGAATATGAATCATACATAGTCAAAGTGGTTTTATTTTAAAAAACAGTGTTTCGGAGGCTAACCCTCTCCAGTGAGGGTCGGCTTTTTTTAAATGAAAGGTATAGGAAGGTGAGGCAACAGAGAGTGGGGGGAAGCATTTCCATTTGTATTTAGTTGTTCACCCTGGTTGTTTCCCCCTGGACCCAGGACTTGAACTCAGGCGTCTGTGGTCTGTGCTCCTCCAGAGGCGGTTGACTAAACCACTACTCCACCAGGGCGCGCCGTGAGGGTCTATATTTTATAAAAGGCTACAGTAGGCAACACACACTCCTGACGGATCTGATTTGCACGGGAGACAGATTCTCAGAACTTCCCAGGGTCCTCCTTTCACAAGGCATCTTGAGAGCAAACTGAATAGAACTGGCAGATTCATGGAGCCCAAACCCAACTCCACTCCAGGTGACAGATGCAGCAGACGGTTGAACACTGGTCTTCCTAAACATCGGAAGGAGATCAACGCCCACCTAGGCTCACCCAGAAAGTAAATACACTTCTATTTCTGTCAACATCTTTCAAAGGAATCCAAGCTGCTGCCCCGTGAATCACCCCCAGACGGATGAGGCCCCGTGCTCTCTAAGGCTTTTCTCCGTCACCCGGGCCACACGACCAGCGGCCTTGGACCGCAGCTCATTTCCTCAATGCGGCCGTCAAAGACACGGCTGTCCTGTGCTCAACAGTATGCTCTTCTGTTTACACATCAGCCATGACCACAGACTGCAGCAAACTTCTAAAGCTCTGTGCCTTCCTTTTCCTCTGCTTCTTGCCTCATTTATTTTCCTGATTTATTCTTGTCCTTTGCTGCCCTTCATCTCCTCCCTCCCTGTCTTCAGACATCTAATTGCCATGTGTTCTGACGGATAAGCCCGCGGCTGTGGTCCCACTTCCCCTAATAGAGGCTCTCCCCTTTATCACGCCTCCTACAAGGGATATTTTCTTAATTAAATGATCTTTGCACTCATCATTCTCCAACTCCCAGTTCGCATCGGCTTTGCTGGATCACCGCCAAGGTCCCCTTTCAGCCCTAAAACTCTGACATCTGTGCCTGACAAATTCTAAGGCGATCAGAGAATTCATCTCTTTTTACATTTTTCTTTAGCATTGCAGGCTGCTTTTTCATTTCAGGGAGATTTTACAGTCCATTTGCCTTCCTACTTTGCTCGCGAAATCATTCCCTGAGACTGGAGGGTCTTCCAGAGAAACAGAACATCTGTGTCAACGGCAGGTACCTCCCGTAAGCACCGAAGAGGCAGGTGTGGGCACTGAAACTTTTGATGTCTTCCCAGCGACAGACAAACAGTGGCGGCAACGACAGCCCCTTCTGCCTGGCGAGCTCAGCGGCCAGGTCAGAGGCTCCTGGAGCTCACCTCCGCAGAGGGGCCATGGGCTCCCAAACCTTTGTATTTGGGGGTTCAAGGAAGCTGCTCCTGGGAATCTGAGGGGTGGGTGACACGGAACCTCAGAACTGGCCTGGATGCTCCTTAAAACTGACCTCTTCCAAGTGCAAGGCCCCCACCCCTTATCCTGCTCCCCTTCTTTTTCCTGAAACCAGACCACATCCTCACAGAACCGACAACCTGCCTCGCCAGTGTGGTCGTGACCGTGTCTCTCCTGAAACGCCGTCCACAAGAGCGGGTCTGCGGGCGCGGACTCCTCAAGCGTCCGGAACAGAGCCAGGCCCAGAGCCGGCGTGCAGGAGAGACGTCAGGCAAGGGAGGACGCCTGCTTCCTCCAGCACACCACGTGGGGACCTCAGAACCCACACCTGGGTGGAGTGAGGGCACCCCGACGCCGCATTCAGGAGACGCCAGCCGGGGGCCAGCAGGCCGCAGGCGCCCCATAGGAGGCGCGGGGCCTCCGTCAGTGTGGCTCGAGGCCCCTTACCTGCTCTGGAAGGCCAGCTCTGAGACGCGGCACTGCTCAAACAGCGTCTCACCACACCTGCTACCTGCCGAATCCTGACCACTGGGGAGAGGGAGGCCCGAGGCTTCCCTCGGTCACGGCCTACCTGGTCGAGAGCTGTACTTGAGAATACTGAGCCACCTAAATGAGTGTTTCCCTTGTCTGGCCCTGGTCTGTTCTTCCTTCTCTTGGAAGGGCCTACATGAGCCTTAGGTGGCTTAGCTTTCCCCTAACGGAGAGGTGATGGGGTCTAACACCGAACTGCCCAAGCCCAGGTGCTGCACGCAGAACTGCCACACGACCGCACCCGACCGCCACTCTGCTCGTGGGACAGGACTCTGCTTGCTCCCTCGACACCTGATGGGACGGTGACGCCCACACGTCCAGCAGTCCACCCGCGGACTAGCGGGCACAGATTCAGAATTCACACCTAGCCCGGCTCTCTCCAGAGATGGGTCCAGTCTTCCAGCCAACAGCAAACGTTCCGGGAGGCCCAGATGCCCGCGGATCCCTTCCTTCTCTACATTCAGCTGGTCTCCTTAGCGACAGCACCTTTCCCAGACACCGTCCACCCAGCCCTTCCTGCTGAAGGACACCCCCGTGTCCCATTCCACTCCTCACCCCCTCCCTCAGCACTGTCATCCCCGCTCCCCTCCGTCATGCTGTCTGGTTCCAGCTTTGTTGCAGAACGAGCCGTGTGCAATGGCATCTTCTGAAATAACCCCCTTGTGACACCTTATTTTCTTTCTCAATAAAAACGTGAGGTTCTGTTGACTGTCAGGGCTACAGAGGAGGGGACACTGGGGCACCATCTTCAAACCATTTTCTAAATAATCTACCAAAGCATTGTTGGCACATCATTTCAAAATCAAACAACTAATAATAAGACAACAGAGAAGGAAAATCTGCTCCCTGCTCACCCTTCTGGATTCCCCATCCCACGATGCTGTCAACCCTATGACTTGTTCCCTTCAGTGTCGGCCTCTCCTGCAGCTGCTGATGGCTCCCGTACATCTTCCACAGCCCACGGAAGAGGAGGACTTCACCCTCTGCAGGACCAGACACCCTCCCCCTGCCTCCACTCGCTGCTTCCAGTGCTAATGACCTCAAACACCTCCTGAGGATTCACTGAAAAGTGTGGTAAAATTATATTAACAGAAGGCGATATCAGCGCATTAGATGATAAAAATGATCACTCATAGGGCATAAAGTTTGGTTAAAATCTCCATGTAAAGACATGAATCATTAAAGGACAATATCTGTATGTACACACAAACATATAAATATATAATGAACATATATATGTAAACATGTATATGTATATAAATACATATATACAAATAGACATATAAGTAGATATATGAACAGATATATGTAGACATAAATATACATAAATATATACTTGAGCATATATATGCATGAAAAAATATAAATACATGCAAACATATATACATATATACATGAGTATATATATGCATGAACAAATATAAATATATACGCATATATATACAAAAATATATGCTAACCTCTAAAAAACTACGCAAAATTTCTACAACACACATGCCCACATGTGGATTTAAAAACTGCAAAACAGAGTGATGATAATAGCAGAAAACAATACTGTCCTTCACACGACAAGAGCCACTTCACCTGTTTTGATTCTGAAAGCGATTACTTATTAGTCAAAGATAGAGCTGTGGCCTTCATTAAGCACCTTTCTCCCTGAAAACATGAGCTCGTCACGAGTACCGGGCCCCGTGGGGACACGTCAGCGCTGCGAACCTCCAGTACTGACAACAGCCCTGACCAAATTCGGTCGGATCCGCCCTCCTGTCGCCGCCATCGCAGAGAACTGTCATGACCAGGGCTGCCGTCCGCCAAACACACGCGCAGCCTGACATCTGCTGAGCATACCGCACACACGAACTGTTCTCAGAGTTCTGTAGAGACGGCACCTGAGGCTCTGGTGGTGGCATCTGTCGTTTACCTCGGTGGACACTGTTACACCAGGATATTCAAAGGCAACAGTCGAATTTGCCCACATTAAGTTGGAGAGCCTTAACCTGAGATGTAGAAACAGAGACTGCGATGACCACGTCCGCCCTTGTCCATTCTGAAAGTCCCCTCATGGACCTAGTCCTCTGACATGGCAAAGATGAATGGACAAATAAAAAGAATTCTTTCCTTATAAACCTTTGCCCACACTGATGTCCTTCAATAAATGACTTCACAATAGCATTTTCTTTACTCTTCAGACAAAGGGCACAGCCCTCAAGTTGAGTCCTCCCCAGCCTCACCAGCCTCAATTCCATAGCTCTTGTCTGTGTCTTGTCCAAAAGGTGAGACCCTGCATGGAACCAGCACTCACGGCCTGCTTGAAACCGGTCCTGCCGGTCATCTATGCCAAAAAGCAGATCACTGGTCGCCAGGGGTGAGGGAGGGAAGGCGGGCTGGAAGAGGGCATGAAAGTTCTTCATGATGGGAAGGTCATTTCATGCACATACACACAACTGTTGACAATGAACTGTACACTCAAAATGAAGGGGTCCACTGGATGTCGATTCGATCTTAAAAAGTCGGCTTAACAAACACCCTCTCTCCAGGTAACTGGTATTCAACAGCCCTCAAGAAAACTTTGTAATCGAGTAGCATCTCTCGCTCTCTTTCCATGTTCTCAGGCTTCTCGCTAGTTCAATACACAAGAACATCATAATTCAAACATCTCCACAATTCAGAAAACACTTTCTAAAATGCACTCGTTTATGTTTGTTTTGAGCTGGCATTCAAACACAGGTTTGGAGAAGATATCATTGTTTAGAGAAAAAATAGAGGACCTGATGTCTTTTACAAATCTTCATCCTTGACAATCTATCACCTTGTGATTATCCTGAACTGAAGGCAAATAAAGAAAACCGAGTATGGGTACTGAATGAGAAAGAATAATCTTTGGAGGCAGACATATTTAGACTGAAAAATACACACACACACAAATAACTTTTTGTATATAATAACCAAACACATTGTTAGAATCTTTTGTAGCCTACAACATCAGACAGAGAAAGCCCTCAGATTGCTAATGTTCTGTGAAATCGGTCAGAATTATTACTGCTCTAAATTTCAGGTAAGGTTTTCCTAAGTCTTAAAGGCTAAACACAGAGAATGTTTTGGTCTCCTCTCAAAGTAAATAAAATATCACACAGCATTTCTTTAAAAAGCATTACACATACCTAAAATGCTAGAATTAGATGGAAATTAGGATTTTAATAATGGACGCAGTTTACTAATAGGATAAAGGGAAATCATACATACGTGATCTATGTCTATGCACATATGTATTAGCTTTTCAAGGTTATTTAGCTCTGGGCTTCAAACAAACAGCTTTCCTGGAGATGTCTGCAAACTGCTTCACGTACCATTCTTCATATCTAGAGCATATTTCTATTAGAATAAAATCTGTAAATAGCTAGCTCCATGTACTTTGTTTTGAGAGTTGACTCTAGCATATTAAAATGCAAAAACCAGATAGTTCCACTCGGCTGTTGAAAAAGAGGAGAATGCACAATGATATGCCAAGCCCTTGAATCAGCTGAGTCAACTATGGATCCGCCCCCAGTAAAAAAAACACAAACAAAAAAAACACTTTATGAACTAAACTTTGAACCCACCACACAGCAAACTTAACCCCAGAGAAATCAAAGACTGGATCAACTTTCTGAAATGGATTCCTCTGGCACAGCACAGCGATCTATTTCTGCTACACTAGTCAAGTAACTTCTACACAAGGCGAAAGGGCCCCTGGAAAGCAGCCCTGTGAGTTTAAGCGATCATGGACCCAGTGGGGACGAGCACAAGTCTTTACTATTCAAATTCGGAGTCTTGAAATCTTGTAGCCTTAAAATACAATCTAATTTACTTTCCTCATGACTGATTAGTGCCGCCGAAATTATATTAATTGACCTTCACAGGAAGTCTCAGTAACAACATATCTTTGTGAGCTCATGACTTCAAGTGAATTTATTTGGAGTGTATTTCCATTTTTCTTTCATACACAAGTGGTTTCCGACTCCCTATTTTTTCTAAAGATAAATGAAAGCCAGCAACTCCTTGCTGCATTTTATTTTCCACTGCCTTGCAGTCTCTTAAAACGATATATTTGCCCAGGCTAATTACCACATCTTTGGGTAAAATCCTTTGCAGGAAAAAAGGGAACGATGAATGAAAGGTGGTTCCTGCAGAATAGAAAGGAGGCTGTAATGTTTGTAAAGACGTAGGGTAGGCTATGATTTCGTAGACATGAAGACAGGAAAAATATGGTTTTCTGAAAAGAACGCCCTCACAAAAAAGCCAGATTTTCTTCTCGATTTCTTCAAATTTTCTTTTACTACTTTGCTGTTTTCCTCTCCACTCAGAACTGACATGTTTAGTAAACTCTCAGAGATGTCTGTATATTAAAAAAATACACGATCATATGCCTAATAAATACTTGGTGATTAAACTTAAATATAATTCGCAGTAAGCATCCTTGGCGGTCAGTCTAGTTTTGTCCTGCTAGTCACTCACCGAAATCTGTTTAGACAACCAGCGATGCTAACACGGCGGAAATACAGGAGCCTCTGCTCAGCAACTCTCACGCTACTGCTTCATGTCATGCGTCTTTTCACCATGACACTCTCCTCCGCCCTGGACTCACCTGTCTCGCCAGGAGGCCTGCAGATCACGCTGGGACCTGTCAGCTCCTCCTCCCAAACCCCGCCAGCAAGAGGCATCGCCTCAGAGCAGCGCGTGGGCATGACGTGTTGTCTCTATTCGCTCTCCATGGAAGCGTCTCTGTTCTTAGCACCACCACGGTCATCAAGGGCCTTCTGGGAAGGGAGACGACGAGGACGCATGCATCTCCTGGGACATATTCCCCCGCCACTCGCACAGGAAACGCTCGCGGGGGCTCCCAGTCAGAACAGCGCCGTGCCCTCCCCTCCCCTCCCTCGTCTACCCAACAGCCAGAACTGCCCTCTCTCACTAAAGCAGCCAGAATTCCTGATGTGCAGATGGGAATCGCCTGTCCATTCCTACCCCAGGCCCGCACTGTCGCAGATCTCCTGCTCGACAAGGACATTTATGAGAGACACAGGTGGCTGGGAGGCGCACGTCCAGTGTCAGGCAGCTGAGGAGCAGGCACCAGGCATCAGTCGGAGCCTTACCTGAAAGCCCTCCATGTTTGGGCACGTTTTACTGGAAGGTCCGCCCCTGTGGGTTGAGAGAAGGGACTGGATATTGAGTGACGACTGCAAGAGTGACAGCAGCAGAGGAATCAGGGGCGACCATGGGAAGGCCTGAGCAATCGCGTGGACGCTGCTGCCTTCCTTGTTGCTTCCAAAGCTCTTTGCCTATTCAGGTGGAAGTCTGATGCAGCCGCCTGGGTCCTCCTAATTCCCCAACTAAACCCCACCTGCCTCCCACCTCGGTCCACTAACTCATTCACAGGAAGAGTCTTCCTCTCCAGCCTTGAATTCTTCTGATGACCAACTTTTGGGGGGGCCCTGCATTTTCTCATGACCTGTTCTCACTTCCATCTCCTCCTCTACCATCCTGGAGGGAGGACACCAAGAGGCTGTAGGTGAGAGCTGGTCCCAGAATGCCTGGCTTCAACAGCGGGCTGCCGTCACATCTACAGCTGGGTGCTGGCAAACACCCAGGCTTCTCCGAACGCTGCGTCTTCATCGGTTCAGAAAAGGGGGGGACACACAGAAAGGGCCCAGCTTCCAGGGCCCTGTACACATGGCAGGACAGCCAGCACGGAGTCTGCAGAGCAAGAGCTGCATGTCTGCCAGTCACCAGCACCAGCATGTGTTCTTCTTCTTCTACGAATTGCTAAAACACATGCAAATTTCCAAATATTCTGATACTTGTGAATCCAAAATTAGGCAGGTCGACAGTTATGTTTTATACACAGAAGTCTTGCTTTGATGGCAGGAGTAAAGTTGTAAGAGCAGATCTTTGCTCCTCTTTCTAACGATCATATCATCAGTGGCATTAGTGGTTATCACTTACTGAATGACCGCCTTGCTCGCGGCAGGCAGACAGCTTATCAGTCTGCAGCCATTTTATGCACGATCGTTATGAGACTGCGACGGGAGTCACCAGTGACACGGGTGGCCGCCCACAGGGAGCTATGCCGTGAAGGAGACCCCCAGGAGGAGGCCGAGTGTCCACCTGGGAACACTCCGCGTCCACCCACACAGCTTACCTCCAACTACCCACGTGGCTATTGCGATGAAAAATGTGTTTACAGAAAGTTACTTTTGCACAGATGGAGAGAGGCAAGAAGTCTCATAGGATCAACATCTTTGCACTTGGTTCTTGAACTTTCACGGAAGAAAGTCCACGCTTAGAAGAGCCCAGAAAGCTGAGCGAGGACTCAAAAAGAGTGTGGGCAAATGGCTGGTGGGATCTGGCCCCTGGATGTACCTCCTGAGCCCTCTGCTCCATGTCTTCCCCCAGGCGCGATGCTCCAGCCACCCTGACCTGCTCCATGTTCCCTGAACTCAGCCTGAGCCTCCCCGGGTTCCCTGACTGCTGGCTGTGAACTCAGGTCACCTTCCAGAGAGGCTTCTGCAGTGACTTCTCTAAAGTTGGCCTCTCCCCTCGGGGAAAGCTGTTTCCCTCTTCAATTTACTGCAGAGTTCTCATCTAGATCTGCAAGCCTTTTGCTGGTGCTCTCATTAGCTGTCTTCCCTAATTAGAGTCTCGGCCCCATGATATTTGCTTTGCCTTTTTTTTTAATGCCTTGCTCACTGCCACACCATGTGCCTGTGCCCCCACATAGCAGGCACTCAAGAAATCTGAAGAGCTGGCCTGTTTCAACTGCCCGGGATACAGCTCCGTACACTTCACAAGGGCTTTCAAATCCATGAATCCCCTACGTAAATGCTGTAAGAATAATTAGGCTCGTTATATGCACGAGAAAACTGGGATTCAACAAGCTTTCTGAACTTTGTAAAGTCACCTAACCAGTGCTTCCAGGTGCAGTACCGGGAGCTAATTTTCCATATGATTGATCATCATTAAAAAGCACAGACACAGTGTCTTTAAAAAATTTACTATCAAAGGGCTAAGGATTAATGGCCAAGTGAATGCTGAAAGAAGCTCCAACTTCATTATTCTAAAGAAAAGGAAACAAATTTAGATCTTAAACATGGTTTGGGGAATTCAGGTTTGCACTGAAATTTTTCTGCATCACAATGAGTAAAAAGGGCTTTTGAGGAGGGGCGGGGTGGGAACAAAAGAGGTTTCTGGTGTGAAAGCAGTAACACACACAGACATCAATTTCAACCTCAGAGGAAACAAGCACAAATACAAAAAAGTGTAAATAGCAAAATGACAACTATTCCCCCTTTCAATTTGATTCGTTTCAGTTGAATAACTGCTTACTTGATTCCTTGGGGGGCAGGGGGGTTGGGTCAGGAATAGAAATAATATAAACTTGGGTATTTGTGTATCTGTGCATGGCCGATGCCTTCTAGTACTAGAGCGATCAAGATCTGGCCCAAAAGGTCAGCAAAAACTGAAAGATAATTTGATGCTGCATAATAGGAAAAGAGCTTAAAGGAGCTTTTTGGCAAGTACATGGCTCTTTTTTTTTATCATTCTGTGCTTTGGGTTTCATATAATAAAGTGGGTTCTAATCAAGCAGCATTGGAACTAGTTACATTGGTTAATTTTTTTTTGCGGGATTCAGAACTTCATTTTTTATTACTAATCTGTATTTTGCTTAATATCGATAAGGCTATGTCCAAGATTGTCAGACTAGCCAGTTTTTAAATAGAGCAGGATTAAATGCACAGTTGTCTGTGGGGTGGAAGCTTTCTCATTTATTTGCATGGAACTGGTGAGGCGATGACCAACCAACCTGTGACAGGTAACTAGTTTCTCAGTCGACGTCTCCTTCCTAGCCACCCATAACAGACAGTGGACAAGCAAGCACCTGCAAATACACGCTACGCATCACCTTGGCAGGTGTTTATGATGCAGCTTCTCTTCCCAGGGCTCTCACTTCCTGAGACCTGAGAATCTAAGCTAAGAATCTAGCCTGAAGCAGGAGTCGGCAGGGTTCCCCAGACAGAGATGAAAGGGGGGAGAACTCCCATGTCACATAAGCTTGCTTCAGATCAAAGGCTGTTTTCCTCATGTCCTGAAAAGGATTCCACTGGACAGAAAAGCTGAATGGAAACATTTCCATGAAAAGGCACTCTGCATGTAGGTCAGCAAGTCAGAGGATTTGGACTCAGAGACGAAGGGGTCATCCAGCTGAGTCTCCTGATTCTGGAAATGAGAACAGAGCACCAGCGAAGTTCAGGGTTTCGTCAGGGCTGGGGCCTGGCATATCAGGGCTGAAACGCGGGCATCTCACACCGGGGCCGAGGGCAGGAGTGATGTGGTGTCCAGAGCCTCTCTCTGTCCATTCGGGAAGAGCTATATCCCCTTTCTAAGCCTGAGTTTCCTCGCCGACACAGAAGGTTAAACAGCACCCACCAGCGAGGTCCCCGACTGCATAAGACTCACGTGAAGAACACCCACACACTTACCACCATTTTTATCCACAGACGCCGCTCATGGAATGGTGTGCCCAGGACACTGCCTCTAGGGTGGCATTTGAAAGGCACAAGAAAGATCCCCCAGCCATTTTCCTCTGCCTTATACACGTTGTTATTTAATGCAGTGAGACGCAATCCTTCCAGATTTACAGCGGAGGACAGAGACACAACAGGAAACGGCACACCTGTGACCCAGTGACCCAGCCACCCCGCACGTCCACCTCTCACAGGGCTCTGCTATGCTCACCAGGACCAAGAAGTTAGCGCTCGGGCAATGTTTTAAACGAAAGTGTTACCATTAACTCCAGAATGAATGTGAACTTCTCTGATTCAGCTAATATTGTCATCTTCCTGTTCCCGGATTCAATCTCGTATACCACTCTGCGTTTGGTGGAACGTGGGTCTGAAACGGACTGAGTGGACCTCAGTGAGACTGCAGCTGTTGAGATCTACCTGGCAAAGTCAGGGCGTGCACAGGGTGGCGGGGGCCACTGAAGGGTCACGGGGCTCCAGTCAGAGTGACACACACGGAGATGTTGGCTCGACCGTACAGGGAGCTCCACTCTGTCTTTGGTTTTAAGTGAAATCTCCAAGTATCAAGGCAAAAATCCAACTGCGGTGGGCACCTGTAACAGATTTTGGTATCCTATTTTCCTCCTTGGAGATACACACATTTCTGTGTCTCATGCCCAAGTGAGAAGGACAGAACCTTTAAATTGAAGGAGAAAATCCCTGCCAATAGAAATCAGACAGCTCCTTAGACAGGCCACTCATCCAGAGAGGCAGCCAGAAGGCTATCCCCCAGCATGGACATGAGCTACAAACGCACCGAATGGATGGTGTCGGGCACACTTTATGAATGTCCACCTTCTCCCAAGTACTGATTCCAAAACCTGCAAAGAGGAAGCAATGAGAGCTATGAGAGGCCAGCGATTCCTTCTGCAGAAGCCATCCGGGATTTATGAGGCGAGAGGACATGATTACGGCCAGGAGCTTGGCCAGGCCAGGAGAAATGGCTCTTCTCTGGGGACAAATGGCTTTCCTGAGGTGACTGGTGTTCAGTCGTCCCTCCTCCACATTTGTTTTGCAGGGCTGACAGAGAGCAGCAGTGGGTGAATGGAGAGATGGAGGATGGATGGATGGATGGATGGATGGATGGATGATGGATAATGGGTGGAGGGAGGATGGATGAATAGATGGATGATGGATGGATAGATGATGGATGGATGGATGGATGGATAGATGATGGATGGATGGATGGATGGATAGATAGATGAACAATCTCACTCCTCAAGTTGAAAAGTGCAAAATGACACGTGTTTCAACTAATTCCAGAACCCTCTGATAACCCTCAAAACAATACCAATAAGAGACACAGAAAGAGAGAGTAGCTAGAAACTAAGGTTTAAGAAGCTGCCAAGGGCAGATTACCAGGGGAACATTTTTCACACAAAGTTAATTCAAGAAGGAATAAAAAAACTGTCATTCACACTTTAAGCTTCTCCCTCAAAAGTGTTTTTACTGTTTCCTAAAATCTTTCAGGAAATCTTTGCAAGATGCACAGTCTAAAATTCTTCTGACACAACCAAAAGCTTTCTCCCTTTTATCAGAAAATACCTGTATCTAAATTTTCACAATCCTGATATACTTAAGGTTAAGAGCAAAAATATAAGCCAGAGAAAGTAATGGTATGTCTTCCTAAAATCGTGTAACAGCAGTTTCAAATGCTGGAAGCATTCATCTGTAGAGATTGGTTGCTTAAAGCAGGCTAAGATCTGTCTACAAAAGCCAAAGGCAACCGCACTCAGTGCCACCAGGTCCTGGCACCCTTACACACTCATCCATTTGGACCCCGGGGTACCCGACCAGGAAGATGCACAGGCCTCCCCAGAGCGCGCCGCGAAGATTCAAACTGTGAGGCTCCATCACCTTCATGTATATCTGCGCCACTTAAGCCAAGTGCTAAGCTAAGAGGAAAAGAGTCAAAACTGCATTCAGCCATCCTCCTTAGAGGATGGAGGTCGAATAATTTCTTTGCTAAGTAGGATATCTCTGAAAGAAATTTCATCTTCCTTTTTAAAAAGGCTTCTATTTCTCAAGCTGGTGAGTAACAAGATTAAAGAGCAGATGGAACAAAAAGGGGCGCTGTTCTGGCATTGAGAATGTATGTAAACACTTCTTTTTTGCTCCCTAGTTTTGCAAATTATTCTGCATGACCCAATGAAATTCCTGTTATCTCCCTGAAACTTGCACAATGTAGCCTTGGAAAGCCCTCTCCCCCTGAAACTCTGAAGCCTCTGCCATCACTTCAGTTGAACTGTTCAGTGTATACTGGTGAGCTCTCTTGAATTAACCATCTATGCACAGAGACGCTTACACACCCATTACTACTGTACACATATGAAAACATTAGTCTACGATCATGCAAATACGACGCAAACATATGTATGCATAGCTATTCCTGAATGCACACACACATATATACATCGAAGGCTCAGCCTGGACTGCACATTCCTCTTCACCATAATGACCAAAGATAACCTGGGAATTCCTTGCAGGACTGTCTCATGGGTTTTGTTACTCAGGGAAGCCTAGCCAGCAAATTATGCAAACATCCTAGCTCAGCTGCCAGACTGGTTCCACCAGCTCAGAAGAATGACATCGGTCAATCTTCTGAAGGACCTAAGAACCACCCCAACCAAAAGTCCTCCAAAAGAGACACCTCCCCCTCCAGAGCATAAAAGGCCTGTATCCTGTTAGCTGGGTGCCATCTTCACTTTGAAAATAATCCTAACATTCTCTTCGAAACTGTCTCCCCCTTCCAGTGGGCAGTAGAGGAAGCTAACAATAAACACATATAAAATGCATTTAGCCATGAGTATATTATAGGCCCTGATCAAACGTCTTCATAGAAGTACCTTTAATTGGGCACGATGATTCTCAGAAAGAAAAAACATTATCCTGTCAATTTTCCAGAGATGGAAATTGAGGAAAGCAATTTCTTCATCAGCCATTACAACTGTTGAGCTATTTAATGAAGACAGTGACTCAAGCCTTGCTTCCTCAAACAGTCTGAGGTCTCAGAGAGCTGGGCTCGTCCTGTCTAGTCCAGGGTCACTTGGAAAGTCTAGCACACTCTTCTGTGCACAGCACACACCTGCGTTATGCCAACGTGTTTTGATTTCATATTGAAAAGGCCAGAAAGGTAAGGCTGACTTAAAATGTACCCTCTACAACCAACTGACATTTGAGTTCAATATTGACTGGGAAATAAAATTCCAGACCTATTCATATGCAGAACTAGACCCCAGTACCAGATGAATATAAATGAGAGACATTTCCACGTCTGTCAGTCTTAGGGTGCTTCTAACCAGGCAGGAGCAGGGCGGAAATAGTCAGAAACGTGGGTCCCCTCCTGTGAAATAATGATGTTGACACCAGGTTCAATGCCGTTTCATCAAGGAGTTGCAAGGGTGACAATACTGAAAAGGAAAAGAAAGAAGAGGGAGAAAAAAAAAACCCAGACATTCACATCCTGTGGATTAAAAATCCAATGAAATGAGAAGCCAGTCCAACAACTGATAGAATTTTCAATGCGGTCGACCTAACTTTCAATATTTATTCCAACAAGAAAATTGAATCTCAAGTCCAAAAACAACTCTCAGCTCTTATTCTCTGCCCAAATTCATGTCCATTTACATTTATGGGTGACTCTGTGGCTATATTTAAATTCACGGCTCTAAAAGCTGCCAGACTGTAAATAGACTCATTTTAGCCATTTTATCCACTGGTATTAGCTTTCCTTCCCTGCCATTCTCCCAGGCAGGCAAAGTTCAGACGTGCAGAAAATGGAAATGCTTTCTTTTGATAACAGCACTGGTGGATTCCAAAGCCAGAAATCAGCTCACACTTATTTCTGAGAGCTGGCTGAGTGATGCTTGTCATGGCTTTGGGCTAAGGGAGAACAATTTCAGCACACGGAGCCAAGGAGGTTTGTCCCCGGAGGTCAGGACAAAAGAAGGAACCACATAGTACTTGCGTCAGAGAGTGCTATCGGCCCAGCAGACCTGGCTTAGTGGGCAGAGAGCAGCTGCAGAGCAGGGATGAGGCTGAGGGGGGAATCCTGCATTGAATGTCTGTCTGCTATGAACTTGAGACAGAGGACTCAAGGTCACTAGAGGCTCAGCTAGTGGACCCTCCATGAGGCCTGATGGCCTCTGGAGGCATCTGTCTTGAGTGAATTCCTCAAGGGAGACTGTCAAGAGGGATAGACTCCACTCCCAGTGCCTCACCCTCCATTTGCGTAGAGACAAGTCACAAGATGATATGTGAATCTGAACTATTTAGCATTCCCTCAACACCCATTCCCTTAATATTTCCTCACGACCTCCCATTCCAGAAAGTGGAATCCAGCATTCTCTGCACGGAAGAAGTATATTCAGAAGCACTGAGTCACTGAGAAAGGACACATTCAAATGTCTGGCTCTTAAGTTTGAAAGTCTCTGCAATCCACCTCTTGACAGGAAGCATTCTGAGAATCTTGGCCACATTGCCACCCTGATCCCCAGCAGAAAACCTAAAAAGGGAATCTCTTAGCTGAGGAGGAGGAGACAGATTGAAAATAAAAATAAAGACGGCGCGCCCTGCTGGCTCCCTGCATGGCCGTGGCCAGGGCTGACGGACAGCAACAAAAATGAACAACTAACTAAATAAAATGCTTCCTTCTCCTCTCTCTTCATTCCTGCCTGCTTTCTTTCTCTCTTTTTTTTTTTTCTTTAAAGACATTTAGATGTTGATGTGATAACAAAATTCTGGAGACCCCTTCCCCCAAGGGGTGTGTGTGTGTGTGTGTGTGTGTGTGTGTGTGTGTGTGTGTGTCAGACTCAGTTTGAAAGCTATCACAGAAGGGGACAACTGTCGTCCAAACCCTCCCCGAGGACGAGATGTGCTAGGAATCTCTCCCGCAGAGCTTTCCACCTGGGGAAACAGTTAACCTGGGCCAGTGGGGCATCAGATGAGACAATCAGCTGGGAGATGAAAACATCCTGAAGGCCGGAAGGGGAAGGAAGGGCGGTGGCGTGGGGTAGGAGGTGAAGACATGATCTCCTGTCTCAGCACAAACTGGAACTAAAGCAGAGTCAACTCCAAAAAGGAGCTGGGCCGCCCCCCGAGAGGCGGAGGGAGCGCCAGGTCCTGCTGGCCGCATCTGCTTGTGCTCCTGGTCTGACTGGCCCCACCCTCCCTGCCCCCAGTCATCCATTCCCTGGGCCACGGACAACGAACACCGGTGCCATGGCCGCCATGGTCTCCTTACCAACCTCACCTGCCCGCTGAGCCTCCTTCACCCACGGGAGCTACGGACCGGACCTCTGGCTCCGAGCCTAATGCATCAATCTGAGAGCTCTGCCTCTTCCCTTCCAGACTTAAGTCCAACACTGCTCGCTGGACAGGGGATGGAGTTTTTCCAGAATCACCTGGAAAGGCTAAGCAGTGACCGCTGGGAAGGAGCCTGGGTCTGCGTGTGTGTCAAAGGACTGCCCATTCTGTAACCTATCACCTTCTATTTGCTTACGCCCTTCTGGGGCCCAGCGACCCTCCTCCCTCCCTCCCACCACCTGGGGCAATATCCTGGGTTAATGGGTCACATGCATAATTGTCCCTACCTCCATCCCCTGGGGCTCTACTGCAGTGAGGCCTCCTGCTACTTACAATGAGCTCCAGGAAGAAATAGAAAGGCCAACAATCCTTAAACCTGACCTGAAGTCAACAACAAATGGGACTGAATTGAGCAGTGAGGACTGACTGGTAAGTAAAGCTGTAGGTAGCTGTTCTATCCAAACACACGAACCAAGTCAAACCTCATGAAAACTGTTAAACTGTTGGCCTCAAGGCTTGAAACACACAGTTGTGCTTCCAGAGCAAATGGTCCCAGCACAGAGGAAAGGAAAGTGTTCATGTCTACACCGCAAGCAAAGTGGTCTCCCCACGTGTGTGTGTGCACCACTCCTCGTACTGCAGAAAGGAAATAAAAGCGGCGCTCCGAAGTTAACACAGAAGGCGGTGGTTTCATGTCGAACACAGCCAGTCTTATTCTTTCGCCAACTCACTAGCTTTGTGTCACTGGGCCATTGACTGGAGTTGGTGACCCTCATTCATGAAAGAGACAAGAGCAGGTATGGGGACTTGTGAGTGCCAACCTGCTGCAAACACTTCAATGAATGTGTGTGGTCCTGTTATTATGGTCAAGGGGGTGGGTCAAGTGGGATGGCTTTCTCACAGTCATCCACTGGCTTTAAGAAGGCCCCTCAGCCACACAAAGGCGGGTGTTCTCTACAGAATTAGAAATAAAGTGGGACTGATCTGCTTCCACGAGCCTCCCGGCCCTGCGATAGGACCTAAAACACAGTATCCTCGGGAGAAAATGGAAACGCCCAATCTGGAGCGGGCACGATTCCCTGCCTATCAAAATTTCCATAGGACACCTTCAGGAAGAAAGGTGCCATCAAGTCCAGAAGCACATCGTGGCCACGTGTAAGGAAGGTCCAGGCACACGACCGCCGTGCCGCCTGCACAGAAGCTGGGCTGGAACAGGGTCTGAGGCTGCTCTCCCAAAGACGACAGAGCGGGGTGCACGGCGGTCTCAAACACCGCTGACCTCGCTCCCTGGAGAGGAGTGCTGAGCCCGATCCTAGAGAAGCCCGAGCGAGAGGCAAGAGGAGGAGAGAGCAGCTGGAAAACTGATTCGGAAAATACCAAGCGCCCTGACTTCAAATGATAAACTCTTCGCTGCGTGAGGACTGGTGCTCGAGAGGAAGAGGCAAACTCGGGCCAACGCGCTCAGTCACGCTGGGGGGGCCACAGCAAGGACGCCTCTACTTCCGCCCCCCGCATCTTAGTCGGATTGCCTGTCTCGGGACACAGCCAGAGCCCCTATGCGAAGAGGCAACTTCTTGCTGGAACCAAAGTAGCGATAATCAGATGGAACGCTAGGCGTGTTGATTTACATGAGTAAGACAGAAACATCTTTGAGGCTATAAAGAATATTTCCAAATAAATGAATTCTGTGGCATTTTAACTGATCACTTCAATAAATGAACTGGAGATTCAGGAATTAGCTCTATCTTCATGGAAAAAATCCGAGAGATCAATATTTTAAATTTCAAATTAGCACAGATAAGATTGATGCTGAGATAAATCTATCTGTGCACTGATCCATCTCTCTTAAATTCTGTTTCCTTCGAGTTTCATACTGCCATCTTCTAAAAACATGTTGCTTCCGATAAAGATGCAGGTCCTTTCCTGAGACAGTTTCATGCCCTCTGCAATTATTGTATCTTATTGGGAAGCATGTGAAAAATCTGACTTAAAGATTCCAAAATATGTGTACACTGATTGAATCCGGTGAGTCATACTGACTCAAATATTTACAGAAACTCATTTGCTGAAGAACTAATTTCTTTGGGAAAAAGTACAATTTCTTATCGGTCTCTCAAACCCCAGTCCTCCGTGAGCGCTTGCTGAAGGGAGCGACCATCCTCTCTGGACAATCCTAAGGGCTGTCCTAGGTGTGCCCAGTGACCAGACGAGACTGGGTCGGGTCAAGCAATGACGGTACCCTCACAGAGCCATCACAGGTACATCACAATACTTAATGACACAGAAAACACGTTCATATTGAATGAAAATTGTACAGTAGATTCCATTTTATAAGAAACGATGTCTGTGTATAAACTTAAACCCACAGGGTGCTTCTTTCTGGAAGTGGGAGATAATTAGTGCTCCTTAGCTTCCCTAAAGACAAGTCTGTACTTTATTCATTTTATGACTTCAATGTTATTCCATCTACAGTCAACAGAAATAAGCAACTCAAATGTTCATAGAAATACCTAAGTATCACAAATGATGATTACAACCTGAAAAAATAGAACTCCTCCTGAAGCAAAAAGTGTGATTCTTTTTGTTTTTAAATGGGCAAAATGGGTGGTTGAAGAAATCTATCATTCACATGGTGATTAGGATTTCTAATTTTCTGTGGCTAGAATTATTTCATTTGACTGAAACTTACTCCGAAAGAATCGATCCTTGAAAGTTGACCATGTCTTAAGATGTAAATCTTAAATGATCCCAACTACCCAAAATAAATCAGACCCCCAAAAAGTAAAATTCACATATTTTCGTTCTTTTACGAATATTCACAGCCTTCACTTGTGTTCTGATGATTAGCAGCCTGAGGGTTTGCACAGCTCCCATGTGACATCCTGGAAGGCTGTGCTCTATGGGACACTCTTGGCATCGGGCAGGGCAGATCACCATCCCAGCAGCAGTGGAGGCGAGGCTGAGCATGGTGCTGACGTGAGGTGACGGGGTGGAGCTGAAGGAAACTGAACACCCCGTCTCACAGACACCCGCTGCCTCTCGAAACCACGCTAGCAGAGGGCCACTTGGAGAAGGGAGGAAGGCCACAAGCTCACTGCTCAGCCCACATATTCCATAAAGTGGCGTGGATTCCAAAGAAGGCAGTTGCAGCAGAGACTGGGGGACAGTACGAGCGAGCAGACCCCGATTCCAGTCCTCCTCCTCACTCTGCAGGCTGTGGGATTCTCAGCGTGTTCCCAGCTAGGTCTGTGAAGTCCTGCTTAGCTTCCTGAGTGTCTGCTGAACAGATTCGTAAACAGCTGAGGCGAGCAAAGGGCTCCTTCCACCCTCCAGCTGACTGGCCTGTCTCCTCCACCGGTCACTGGGCCCCTGGGCTCCCCTGCCCTCAGCACTCTCACCTGGGTGTGCTCACTAAGGGGCATGAGCAGATCACTGGGGAGGACGGCGGAGCTCGTGACCCTTCCTCTGACTCCCTCTCCTTGTCCCTCCAGAGCCGGGAGTAGTTGGCTGTGCTGCGGGTCTGGAGTACAGGGGCAGGCAGAGTTCTACACCCTCCTAGGTCCCCAGTGTAGGGTGCCCGCTCCTCTCTGTCCTGCTCCATAAGATGGAGACCTGAGAGACAGGTCTTCCACAGAAAAGCATCCATATTTTTTGATATAATGATTCCACTGGCACCTTGATGCAGGAATAAACGGATGAGCTTCTGTTCACTTGCATGAACGAATGTGATATGATGTATGTCTCAAAGAATATTATTTTGGGAGATTCACATTACTTTAAAATTTGAACATAAACTCAAAATATTGATATTTTGATATATTATTTCAAAATGGGTATAGAAAGAATTTACTCAAAATAATAAAGGTCATGAGAGTCAAACTAGAGTTGACGTTATGGCCAAGAGTTAAGAAACCTGGAAGCTTTTCCTCTAAGGCAAGGCAAGGCCGTCCACACTCACCACTATTATTCAACAGTGTTGGAAGTCCCTGCCAGCATAATTAGACAAGAAAAGGACATAAAAACTACCCAAATTGGAAAGGAAGAAGTTATACCATCACAATTTGCAGGTGACATAATAAAATCCATAGAGCATCCTAGACTCCAGGAAAAAGCTGTAAGAAGTAACAGACACAGGAAACTGGCAGGCTACAAAAATCAATATACAAAACATGTCGCATTTCTGTATGAAAATAACAAGCAGAAAGAGAAATCAGGTAAAACAATACCATTTACAATTACATCAACAAAGAATGAAATACCTTGGAATAACTTTAACCAAAGAAGTGAAAACTCTCAGGCACAGTCAAATGAAAGAAGACACAAAGGAGTAGGAAGACAGTCCCTGCTCAAGGGCTAGGAGAATTAACATTATAAAAACGGCTCTATTTACCTAAAGTGATATGCAGACTCAGAACAATCCCGTCAAAATCCCAAAGACATTCTTCATAGAAACAGAAGCACAATTTTTTATTTCAAACTACAAAAGACTCCAAAGAGTAAAGACCAATCCTAAGAGAAGAGAACAACAATGGTTTTATCGTGTTTTCTGACTTCAAACCACATGGCCATGCAATGGTAACCCAGTCAGTACTGGAATGAAAAACCCAGAGCAAAGAAAGGAACAAATGGAGCCAAGGACACAACAGAGCAAGGACAGGCTCTTCGTTAAGCGGTGCTGGGAAAACTGCAGAGTCACGCGCAAAAAGCATGCATCTAGGCCACAGAACACCGCTCACAAAAATTAATTCAAAATTGATGAGAGACCTGGATGCAAGACCTGAAACCACAGAGTATACAGAAGAAAACATAGGCCGGACACTTCCTTGACATTGGCCTAAGAGACGTCTCTGGGAACTCAATTCCAGTAGAAAAGGAAAAAGTGTCAAAGCAAACCTATGAGACTCCATCGAGCTGAAAATGCTTGCACAGTGAAAGAACTATCACCAACACGAAAAGATACCCTACCGAACGGGAGAAGCTATTTACGTATCATGTATCTGACAAGGGGTTAATATCTCAGATATACAAAGAATTCATAAAACTCAACAAAGAAAGACAAATGAATTTTAAAAATGGCCAGAAGATCGGAATAGCATTTCTCTAAATAAGCCATGAAGATGCCAACAGGCCCACGAAAAGATGTTCATCTCTATTATTAGGGACAGGCAAATCAAAACAACAATGAGAGAGCACCTCACACCGGGGAGAATGGCTGCCATCCAAAGGCTGGAAGCATTAAGTGGTGGCAAAGATGCAGAGAAAGGGGAACCTTTCCTGGGAGCCTAAATTGGATCAGCTGTAGGGAAAGCAGTAGGGAGAGTCCTTAAAAATTAAGTTTAAAATTAGGAAGCTCCATATGATCACTACGGTTAAGCACTTTATCAGCAGCCTACTTTCCTGTGAGGTTGGTGTGTTACCTGGTTTCTGCCTCAAGGAGAGATCCTGGGACCGTTGCTGGCATCATCATTTAGAATCTCCAATGCCACAAACCCTCACGCAGCCTTCACCTAAACGTAGTCGGGCACCCGGGATGCTGTCAACAAATCCCTTCTACGGAATGCACAGCAGTGTTTACCCGTTGTGGCAATTTGGGATCCTGAGCTCGGGGTACCCAGTACTCTTCAAGAATTCCAAGGATGCCCTAGTAGAGCAGTGGTTAGGTCAACCGCCTCTGGAGGAGTACAGGCCACAGACCCCTGGGTTCAAGTCCTGGGTCCAGGGGGAAACAGCCAGTGTGAACAACTAGATACAAATAAAAATAAAGTGCTACTTCATCATCTCTCTTCCACTCTGCCTGCCTACTGCCTACTGGTCTTCACCTTCATTCCTGCCTGCACCTTTCCTTTTGAAAAAAAGAAAGAAAGAATTCAAGTGCGCCCTGCTGCCCCGGGAGTGAGTCTGTGCCTGGGAAGCCATCCAAGAACAGCCCAAGGACCCTGCCTTGCAGCCTGCGGCCAGTAGGGGGCAGACAACTAAAACAAACAACCAGGGAAATAAAATGCTTCTTCCTTCCTCCTCTCCCCTCCTGCCTGTTGTTTGCCTGCCTTCCTTCCTCTTAAAAAAAAAAAAGAATTCAAAGACATGTCTGACAGGAGAAACACCAGCAGGGATTTTAGCAAGAAGAGATGGGACACAATGAAAGGAAGAGAAGAGCAGGCAAATTATGGCACGTCTGTGCCAAGAGGGAATTTGGTGAAAGTTTTCAAGGTGTTCTTCAATAGAAGGAAAGAAGGCGGAGACTCAGAAGGCTGCTGGTTGCTAGAGGCCCAGGCATCGAATCCCAGTGGCTAACTCCCACTGACATGGCGCCCCAGGCGGCCTCCGCCAGCACAGCCACATGCTGTCGGCATCACGATGCGCCAAGCTTCCCTCGAAGGCTAAGAATCCATCCCAAAGTGTGGACACGGCAACTGAAAGTCCCTCTCCGAATTCGCCCACAGGCGCACAGGGCTGTCTGGGGAATGGTTACGGCAAGGCCAGCGGTTTCTCGCTGAGGTAATGGTGGTGGACTCGCAGATGGGGTCCGGCCTGTCCCCGACACGTCTCCGACGGCTCAAGGAAAGCATTCCGGCCCGGAGTGAAACGTAACGAGGAGGCGTGCTCCCCGGTGTGGAGTCAGAGTGGGCGTCCATGATCCCCAACTTCCTTAGGGTGACCCGGGGACCAGAAGAGACAGACACTCTGAGCCCTCGTCCCTGGATTCTACTTCAGCAGGTCTGCGGGGAGCTGGGTTGAATATTCTCCATCGGGTTTCCAGGGCACGGTCAGCTCTGGAAACCCGGAGCATAAGTGCGTCAGGAGGTCAGTTCTGGAGCGACCTCTGCAACCGTCTCTCCCCTTGCGGCCGCAGCTCACACATCGGAACACAGAGGGGATGACGACAGGACCTCCGAAATAGTTTCTGGAACCTGCCACTGCTCCTTAAAAAGCAGAGGTAAATGGAAATTGCTGGGAGAGGAGGGGTGTTCCCGTACATGCAGTGAAGGGAGTGCGCGTTTGGCCCACGCCGGGGACTCCGGGCAGGTCAATGCGTTTCTGAGTGCTCTTTGGAAGGCTGTCCCACCACAGAAGAAAAGCATTCTCCCCACCTGCTGCTGCCCAGTGTCTCGGAGGCGGGCTACCAGTCTCTCACACCGACAGGCTCATCAAGCTCAAGTTAACGAGGAGCTGAACCTTGGCTGCAAGCCCACAGCCACCTCTGCCCTCCTGGCCCCTGGAAGAAGGCGCTAGTCAGTGAGAGAGGACGGCCACGTGGCTCCAGCAGCTGCTGAGTGACCCTGCACAGGGCAGCGGGGCAGTCAAGGGGGGCCCGGGGGCCCGGGGACGATGCTGGAGCAAAAGCCGCGCAGTTTGGGTCCCAGGCCTTGCTCATGGCATCACTGCGTTTGTCCTTCTTAACACAACGTGCTTTTGCTTATTTCCTTCACAGTGAAAGTAAAGGCCCAGAAGCCCAAGGCCAGAACAAGATTCAAAACCATAATCTGCTGGATGTCTCCAGTATTTTGACATGATTTAAAGTTGCTGGAAAACTGGATTACTTGACATGAAAATCCAATTTTCCAGATTTTTCTGTAAAACAGTAATGGTCTGGTAACTCAGGACTCTCCACAGTGCTTACTGCTGTCTTATTGGCTGCACCATTTAGAGGAACATATATTTTTCAAGCTACCCCAGACCTCACCACTCCCTATTGTCCCTGTGAGAGCAGAATTCAATGTGCGTGGTCATTTACTACCTTACTCCTGACACACACACACACACACACACACACACACACACACACACACACACACATTTAATAGAGAAATTCTTTGCGAACTACATTTCTTTAAAAAAAACCAACAGCAGGAAGGGAGATTGGTCTCTGAGAAACAGCATGTTTCCGAGGAACAGGATGATGAGACTCCCTTCGACATGGCCTTCATGAGACCTGGTCACTTCTCACTAGCACGTCCTGCCTGGCCGCTGTGGAGTTTGCATTTGCAACGTCCTCATTGAAAGGAGGGTTGAGTCACATGCAGAGCTCAGTGACATACCAGGGAACAGTGTGAGGAACAGTATATTGTGGGGAAGTAACATCCAGGTCTCTTAAAATGAAGATCCTTTGGCAAAGAAAAAGTGATTGCTGGAAACAAAAACCTGCCCCTGCTGATTGTCTACTGAGACTCACCCATGTTGAGTGGTCAGAGGCAAAATTTTAGAGTTAGAGGCTTTCGTTTTATAAAAACGGTCCAGTTGCTGACCCAATGCCTGCATCTCACGTGGAGACCATCTGTCATCCTGCCCTCGGAGGACCTGACAGTGTGTGACTAAAATACGCAACGTACCGTATGCAGCAGCTGGGACACAGTAGATACTCAATAAGGGAATCAATAAGATACTCCATAAGGGAATCAATGATGCCGTTACTGACGGATGAAATGCACGGTGACAAGAACCGCTGCGCATACATTATCACTTAGAAATGAACTGACTTCCAGTTCCTCACGGAGACATCTGCATGCGCATGAAAAATCCCAGCAGACACACTTGTCGGTACCACGGATTCGATCCACTAGCAAGACCTGGGACTTGGGAGCTCTGAGCTGCCACTGCTTCCGAGGGCTGGGAGATGCTGGAGGAAGAGGGTGGCAGGGAGGAAAGGATTACCAGTCAGTCCACGATCTGAGGCTTGAATTAGGATTCTGCTCCTAAACGAGCCGAAGCTCTCTCAGGGAGCAAAGAGGAGGTGCAGGAGGAAGGAGGGAAGTGGGGCGTAGAAAACATAAAAGCTCTTGGCAAGCCACTGAGCACACTGGTCTGTGATGAGGACTCAGCTCAGCTGAACGCGTGGCCCCTGGAGCCAAATTCCCACAATGACCCGCTGGGGCTCACGTGGGAAGACAGGCCAAGCAGTGGGTATCCCCATTCATTTCGCTACCAAAAGGGTCGCTGGGTAGCATGTGTTTGGAACAAGGGCGTAGCTAGTTAATCCTCACGCGAGTGGCTCTCCACCTGGCCAGGCCGGAAACGCCCCAGGCGCGGAGGAAAGACCCACGCACAGGCCTGCCCAGGGATGGACGGCCCTGGCCTCAAGAGTGGCTGCACTCAGGTGTCAAAGGCCCCTCCTTCAATTTGGACTTGAAAGTATCAGTCTAGATGAGGCCGCAGCCACCACCCATGTGGTCTATTCAAAGCCAAGGTCCCGTGGAGCAGGGCGGGGAAGAATCCACTCCCCTAAGCAGCAGGATTTCAGGAGCGCGCAGACTGGGGGAAATGCCAGTGAGGTTTACTTATGTTCTCCAGGACCTGATTTCTAATTACTTTCCTTCGTGGAGCTAGTAAAAGAAAAGGTAACCGCAGTTCTGAAAGGCTCTATAAAGCCAACGCCTGCATTAAAAACCCGATCACAGCCTGGATTCCCGGACACAGTCCGCAAGGGAACGGAAGCCTGCTTCTGCCAGAAAGGAGAAAATTAAGTTTTGATTCTCTTTACAGTGATGGTTCCTTTACGAGGTTATTTCCACACAGGCTGGGTGTGTTTATAGAACCAAGGGAGGTTTCACAGCCTTGGAAATGAGGATAATGCCATTTCCTTCTCCTACTTCTGCTAATCCAGGATCACCATCCTCCTCCTCTACTTATCTGAGGGAGACAGAGAGAGACAGAGAAAGAGCCAGAGACAGAGACACAGAGCCAGAGACAGACACAGGGAGAGACAGAGAGAGACTCAGGGAGAGACAGAAACAGAGACAGACAGAGGCAGAGACTCGGAGGCAGAAAGAGTGTCAAAGACACAGAGATAGAGACTCAGAGAGAGACAGAGTCAGAGACAGACACAGAGATGCAAACGCACTGGGGGAATAGTAATAAAAGAGAGACATTCCCATGAAACTTCTATCAACAGGATGCATATTCGTTGGCCAAAGAGATCTGAATTGCATTTTCGCTCACAGACCATTTCCGAAGTCAGCGCTTTCCATTAGAAATATCATATGAAGCGTCTATAATTTTTTAATTTTCCAGCAACCTCATTAAAATGTAAAAAGAAAAGGCAAAGCTAATTTTAATCATGTATTTAAACTCTATATCGAAACTATTGCCATTTTAATCTGCCATCAATGTTTAATATATTAGAAATAGGCGAAGTGTAAATATATGAATTATATCTCCATGAAGCCCTTACATTACTGGAGGTATTTCACATTCTCCTTTATACCAAGTCCTGACGATCACAGATGTATTTTCCATCAAATTCAGTTCCTCCCACGTGAAGCGCCATGTCCACTGCAGGGACATGGGATGGAATATCTGTACGTACAAGTGGGACTCAGGTGCCTGCAGGCTGTCTCTTTAGCGCAACCCTGTCTGCATGATGTTCTCAGTAAACATATTTGAAACTGTCCCGAACTCAGCCCTTCATCTGTGTCACTCAACGCAGCAGTGAGCTAGAATGAAGGACAGGCCAGGCGTCCCTTCTCACTGAGCCTGCTTCCCTGCCGCTGTTCTTCCCGGGGCCCATCCTGTCCCAGCCGATCTACCTGGATCTATGTTCTTATCCCTGAATGTCCTACGTGCCTCTCTGTTCTGAGTTTAAATGCAGAGCCCCGAAATGATTATGCTTTTCTTTTCAAAAATGTTTGCCTACTGAAGGCATCATACTTTTTTATTCCTGTTGTTAAAAGCCCTTGAGATACAGAGGTTTTCATTCACTCAGCGACATGAAATTAGACGACAGCTTCCAGTTCTTTGTTATGTCACAAAAGAAATCTAAAAACTGGCAAGACCCTTTTGGGGGGAAAAATAGCCAACAGTGAATGAACTACCTTTCAGAGAGCAAAACAAGTTCTTGATAAGAAAAGCAAAGTCATTGCATAGAGTGGCCTCCTGTCTCAGAATCCGGGGCTTTGACAGAGAAAATAACGGTCTACGATCACTGTGGGGAAGACAGCGTTTCTGCCCTGAGGAAGCCCTGCTCTTCACACACCCCTCTTCTTCCCAGAGGGTGTGGTGGGTCGCCCAGCACCTGTTTATGGAGCCCCACACTGCGGCCATGAGCCGCTTCGTGGCGCCTTGGTCAATGACTGACCCATACATGACACTGTCCAACAGGCTGCCCCATCCCGCCCACACCCAGGTGAGGAGGGCTGCACCGTGGGACACCCACTGACACGCTTCTCGGAAAGCGCCCCGCTGTGAAGCGACGCAGGGCAGTATGCGTGACACTGCACACATGCTGGAGGGAAGCCATTGACGGAGGGCACAGCACCACCACCTCGGCCCATTAGGAAAACGACAGCACGCGGGAAACCCTAAGCGGGGGTCCGATGGCATCGCAACAGAGGAGCGAGGTCCACTGCGAGCGCGCGCACGAGTGAGACGGACCCAGGAAGAGCCGGTCGGAGACGGAGGAGCGAGGTCCACCGCGAGCGCGTGCGCATGAGGAGTGGGGCCAGAGAACCAGCGGTGAGGAGGCAGGGGTCCTGGACAGCAGCAGCAGCCTCGCCACTCTGACGAGGCCTGTACCTCAGCCGCTCCCTGACCAGCAGACCAGGGAAGGTGCATTCTGACCATCGCTCTGCTGCAGCGTGGAAGGGCGAGGAACAGGAAGGCAAGGGGGAGGCTTTTAAAAAGGGCCCCATGTGCAAGCCCAGACCTGGGTGGTATGAGGCCTGCTGGCACCTCTCCTTCGGTCCCGCATCCTGAGATGGAGACGATTTCACAGGCCATCCGTCTGCACACCCGGTGCCACGACGGACAGCCGTGGGGCCCGCGGGCTCCCCCGAGCATCGCACCCAGCTACAGCGGGGCAGCAGCCTCTCTCCTGCAGGCCCGGCCGGCTCCCTGCATCGCGCTGCGCTCCCAGCCCCTTCACGACCCGCCACGGCCACGCGAGCACTGGACCCCGGGAGACAGAGATACGCCCAGCCTGTCTCCCAGCAGAGAGCCACCCAGCGATGGCGCTCAGCCGGGAGGAGATCAAGGACTGCTCCCCACGACTGAAGAGGCCTGCGTCCTCCACCAGTGCTGCCCGAGAAGGGAAGGCGAGCCCGGCCATCGGCTGCCTGCGAAGCCACAAAGGCTTGACTAGAGGCAGCGGCAGGAAAGCTCGTGAACGGGAGCACTCACATCCGGCATCAGCGTGTTTGCCAGGGCAAGAGTGTAAGCCTGCGCCGCGGGCCGGGTCCATCACTGCAGTCCATTTTGGTTCCTTCAAATCAAGACCTCTGAGTTTAGGGAAGGACGAGGCACACATCCGCTGGTCAGACAGGTGAAAACGATGTCAGACGGCTACCAGCGCGACGCCGCTTCCCTGACTGGGGAGAAAGCTTCGCACTCCTGAGGCAGGACGGGAAGCAAGTGGTCTTTAAACAAACCAAGCAAAAGGTGCCCGGTTTCCAGGGGCGGTGTCTGCATATGGTCTGTGGGGAACAGGAGCCATTGTAGGAGCAGAAAAAAGGAGGGTTCACCATGACAGGTTTTAAGAAAGTTCAAGTCAGACTATCTCCAAGCCCCAAGTATGAAATAAGTAAGAAAGCTCCCTTCCGTTCCCCTCGGGAGTCTGTTTGGAACATAGGATGAAAGGTGTCCAGCAGATCTAAGAAAGAGAAGAGGGATCGTTTACCCAGGAAGGGCTCCTCAGTGAGTTCTCCTTCCTTTCACATCTAGGGTAGCTGCATTGAGAGACAGCAGAATTTCTCCCAGCTATTTATGGGACAACCTGCAAATTGCCACATCAACAGATTGTGCAGATTTCAGCTCTCCCTTCTAGCTATGCACTTAGTCATCTCTCTCCTTGCCGCCCAGCCTTCGTGTCCTGTCTGTGCATCATGAAGACGACCAGTGCCATTTTCAGCATAATTGTTCATTCAGCACGTTTCCTGAGAGTATGCTGTGTATACCAGGCCTGTGCACAGAAGGCTGGCTGTCCAGTGCGGGTGGAAGCAAGCAAGGACGATGAACCACTTCAAACAAAGCACTGAGACACAGACCCAGAGGAACTTGAGTGGAGCGAGATCCTTCAGAAGGAGAAAGCCAGACAGCAGATGATTTCACGCCGAAGTGGGGCAGAGAGGAACTAAACAGACAACTGAACCAGATCCATCAAAGCAGACTTTGGTTTACAGAATCACGAGTGGTGCCCAGAAGGGAAGGGGGTGGTGGGTGGAATCAAGGAATCGATTCGGCGACAAAGGAAGAGCTGGCCTGCTGATGGAGAGCCTGGAGTCCTGTAGACAGATGCTGACCTAGAGCACGTGCACCTGAAACTTGCACAGCAGCGGGTGGCACGTCCCTCCCACGGAATTTTAAAAATAAGGATAAAGCACATCATTGCTGTGATCGAGGTCAGCCGTGGAAAGGGACTGGATGGGAGACAAATCATCTTGAGATGGTCAGGGGGGCTTTCAAGAGGTGATAGTAGAGCTTTGAAAAACAACAACAAAAAACAACCCCAGAAGTTACCCCCAAACTTGGCAATAAAGTGAAACATGAAGAGTCCTTCTCTGAGACTGGGTGCTGGTGGACAGGCACCCACAGCTCCTCACTGCTGGCCCGCTGAGCTGCTCAGCAGCTCGTATGGGCATAGAAGCCCTAGCTGACATGCAGGCTGACCATCCCAAGGCTGCTGATTTCTCTTGAAGACAGCCAGTTTCCGCTCTAACTCATTTCCAAACACCCCTGTGGGTGGATTTCAAATATTCTTTTCCTTTAAATGCTCTTTGATCCAGCTTTCCTGCCTTCCTATTATTCTCATGGAGTTGCTGAATAAAACCTGCAACATATATCCACAATACATTAGGATGAGATCCATGTTCATACCTTTTTGAATATTTTTCATTGACAAACTGAGATGTTAAAAAAATCAGTCGACATCGACCTGGAAGCCAGTGGATTCCTTCTTTTAAATGTCACCCCCAAAAGAACTGAAGCACAGAGCTACATGTAAAAGAATACGTAGAAAAATGAGAGTTCTTTTCACTCTCCCCACCCGGCATGCTCAGAAGCAAACAAACATCTTTAACTGGCTCTCTGCTCAGGGTCTCTCAACAACATGCCTTTGTCTTCAACAATTCCCTTACTTTAGCTTCTTCATACTTTATTTTTTGGGGGGGTAGCAGTATCTATTAAATCTGTGAAATATAAAGAATTATTTTCAAGGACAGGTGCAGCAGGAATGCAGGTGAGCACAGGCAGGCAGGCAGGTAGGCAGGCAGAGAGGAAGAGAAGCATTTTTCTGTAGTTCATCCTGAATGCTTCCCCACCCCCAGGACATGAACCCAGGTCCGTGGGACATATGTGGACTGGCCTTGGCGGCGAAATGTATTGACAAAACCACCAGGGCGTGGTTAAATATAAAGGCTGAATGGACTCCTCCTTCCTACAGCTCTCTTTTATCCTTCAGTGATTATATCTGAAATGCTAATAAACTTTGCTTCCTTGACTTTGGGGGCAAATATCCCATCTTACCCTTTTGCTGAAGGCATCCATACTTCTCTCCTCGCTGTCTCCACGCCCTTCCTCTCCGGGCCAGCGTTTACGGTACCAGCCCACGCGCTTGTGCGTTTGCCTTTTGGCGACTGTCAAGCGGGCAAGGGGTTTCTTACAACACTCCAGTGGGTCAGCGGGGAACCGAGGAGTAAAGTAAACGGCACTGATTTCTCCCTGCACACAACGTCACCCCTCAACTATGCAAGGCAAGCGGGTGGTTGTTTTAATGGTCCTTATTTGAACGGTTTCTTTGCACCGTTTCGTTTGTGGTGGTGGTGAGTCTGTGGCTTCTAATTGTCTTTTTTCCTCTTTAGAAGCTTCATTCACACCTGTCACCCTAGCAGTCTGCGCCAACTTTCTTCATGCAGACAAAGCTCTCAGTTCCTGAAGTGGCTCCTTTTAACCAAACACTCTCCATCCG
Source organism: Solenodon paradoxus (assembly GCA_004363575.1). Lineage (NCBI taxonomy): Eukaryota > Metazoa > Chordata > Mammalia > Eulipotyphla > Solenodontidae > Solenodon > Solenodon paradoxus. The sequence goes on from RJWH01002324.1 coordinate 134,754, forward strand.
ACTGCACCAGCCTTCCCTCCGGCCTTGGGGAGACCTCCCCGCTGCTCCCCCATGTGGAGGCATCGATAAGGATGACCCTTCAGCTTGACTCCCAAGCATCCGGCTGGAGTGTGTCCAGGAGGGGCTGCGCGGGCCTGCAGAGCTGGCGCTTTCCCATCCTCCTGCTAATTCTCGCCGCAGGGTTGACAAGGACCGCACTGAGCTCCAAGAAGGTTTTCCTCAGAGACAAAGATCCACACCTTCTCGTCCCAGCTCCAGCGCCTCTGGTGCAACGTGTGACCTCAGCTTACGAGTCATCTCTTTTTTTTGTTGTATGAGGCTTTCTTCTGCTCCTCTTCCGGAAGTTTCTAAGATCCTCTTAGGCGTAGGAGTTAACACATGGAAAGTGACACGTCAGAAGCACAGGTTTATGTCCCTTCGTGTCACCAGGCTTGTGGTATGCATTCAGGCTCCTCATCAGTGCGAAGAATGTTCATTTTCACTGGACAATCAAACTCTCCTCGCGGTGCTTTCAGTAAGACGACGGACACGGCATGGATTCACTCTGGTTTTGCAAATTTCTACTAAATACTGTCTCTTCTCTGTCCCATGAGATGATGTTCTATTTTTTTTAACTCAATGGAAAAATGCCTTTTACTTTCAAGAGATGTTTCTTATTCTCTAATTGCCCCTTTTTACACTGTTATATATTTTTTTAATGGATGGGTTAGGTTTAATTGTAATCACTGTTATCAAGGATCCTGAAGGTTTAAAATGTCCTCTTCCGTTCCTCACTGGATCTATTTTTGTGGTGGACACCCAGCGCTTATTAGTATGATCTGTCCCTCAAGGTTGCGTGTCTCTTCTACGCTGCTGGCTTTCTCCCTAAGCATGTCTGCCATTTATTGATGTGAAACCGAAGTTCCACTGAGGGTCAGGACGTAGGACATTAACAAACGTCATTCCTGTTACAACAACATAAACGCCACACCTACCTTTCTCTAATGATATTCAAAGAACCGAAGTGCCCAGGACGGCTTCACCCGAGTGTAACTGCAGAGGCTGGAGGTCAGGCACATACCAGCCGCCTGTCAGCAAGCACCGCCTGCGCTTGGTGAGGGTTGCCCAGCCCACCTTCTGATGAACCTGTAAGTCACAGCATCGATTTGAAACCACACAAGCCCAAAACGCGAACGTTACTTCCACAGTCTTAAATGTAAAAGCTTGAGTTGTAAAACTTCTAGCTGCAAAGCATTTCTCCTATGAAAACTCAAGAATTACATTTGTTGTCTTCAGTCTTGCAAACTTCTCTTCGGCAGCACAAGTCATCAATGAAAACGTGAATAAACTGACATCCAAGTGAAACGCTCCTGCCCTTTACAAGACATCATTAAGAAAAGGAAAACGCAAGTGACAGACTAGAAGAACCTACTGAAAAAAAAATGTACATGACACAGAATGTGCATCCTGATTATTAAAAGTTTCTACAACTCAATATTTTAAAAGACAACACGACAAAATTCGGTCAACTGACTCAGAAAAAAACGTGCACAAATTAAAATGCTTAGCATTACTCGTGAACAGGGAAACGCAAACTAAAACAAGCGAAGACTGGCCTGGTGAAAACCATCAGGGTTACACAGGGAGTCAGAGACAGAAGCGGGACCGTCTCCTGCGTCACAGGGAGACAACGCCTAGGGGTGAAGGGCACGGAGAAGCAAACTGAATGCACACCTGCCCCAAGACTCAGAGTTTCCGCTCCTGACATGTATCTTCAAGAAGCAAAACTTGATGTCCACACAAAGATTTATCTACAGATACTCAGGACAGCATGATTCTTAATCTTCCCAGAATGCAACCAGATGTCAACCAAGGGAGAATGAACAAGGCGGACATTTACACAGCAACGCGGGTGAAAACACTGACCTACCACACACCTAAGCACGTACAAGCATCTCACAGCATCGAGCTGAATGAAAGGGGCCGGAGACAACAGAGAACGTCCTGCAGGGCCATTTCTATGACATCTGAGAAGAGACTGCTGCCTCCGAGGGAGGAGAAAGTCAAGAACGACTGAAGCTCGCCGGACGGGAATGCTCCCCATGGCGGTTGTGGCAGAGGCTACAGGGTGCTGACACCTGTCACGATTCAAACTGAACAGTCCAAGTCTGACGGCACAGAAAGTCGCCTGTGCCCGCGACTGGAGAGCCGACCACTGGCGGCGAGGTGGCGCCTGCTGGGTCCGAGTGGCGCCGTCTCGCAGGGTTAGAGGTGCAGAGCTGGCTGCAGGGGAGGCAGAGGTCTCCTACGACGGCGACCCTCTCAGGGCCAGGGGACAGGCCAGCAGAGAGGACTCCCGCTGGGGCCGAAGTCCACCTGAACATCAGATGAGTCGCTCGCTCTATGATTTTCACCCTCTTCTGACATGAACATCTTCAGATCATCGAATTCCACCCCGCACCGTGAGCGCTCACACTGTGAAAAGGCGGCGGGATCTTTACGAAATGAGCCAGCTGGCGTCTTCCATCTTCCACCTCAGGGTCTCCATGTTCTCCCACTGGGCAGAAGGACGGGACAACCTGCTTTCTCAGGTTCTCGCCCACCAGGCAGAGCCAAACGGCGGCACGTCCCCGCACAAAACCGAGCGCTCTCTCCAGTGCAGGCCCGTCGCCGCGGGCTCTGCTCACGCGCTGACTGGGCTGTGCGACGGGACAGTGGGGACGCCGGCATGGACGGGAGGAGAGGCCCCTCTGGTCTGAGACGCGCTGGGCGAGCGTGACAGGGAGGAAGTGGCCTGGGTTCACATCCAGGCGGAAGCTCTAGTTCTGTAGGAAACTCATGCCAGGTCTTCAGAAAAGAGACTCCCAGGGTGTGTGTTTGTGTCTGGGGAGAAAGCACTCTCACCTGCGCTGCTCATGAGACGCAGTGGGGAGAGAAGGGCCCTGCCTCACGGCAGTCAGGTTTCAGCTCTGTCTTGAAGTACCTTTCCTCCCCTGCACCCACACTGTCAGAGTTCCCAGTGCTGGAACCTCTGAGGAGTCAACCTGCGTTATACACACATGCGTATAATATACATACATTATATATATACATATACATACACACACACACACATATATATACACGTTATAGGGGATTGTGTGTGTGTGCATGTGTGTGTGCGTGCGCAGAGAGGCAATAGGCAGGGGACAGAGAAGGAAGAAGCACTTTAGTTTCCACTTAATTGTTCACACTGGCTGTTCCCCTGGGCCCGGGACTTGAAACCAGGGGTGCGTAGCCTACACCCTGTGGAGGGCACTGACCTAGCCGCTCTAGCAGGGCCTGCCATAACCTGATTCTCTTTGATTTCCTTCCTGGTCTGCTGATCCCCTCTCATTCTTCTCACCATTTGGGATCAAAGCATTAACTATTTAGAAGGCAGCAGAAGCTTCTGCTTGAGTTCAATCCACCAGTTTCAAGTAAAATCTCAGCTACGAACTCTTTAAATATCATCAAATGCCAGAGATGCCCTTTGGTTATGCTCTGATTTCTAAACTGGCTGTCGGCCATAAACCTGCATATATGGTGCCTTGGCCATTTCATTTTACGTGTGCATTTCATCTCCGAGAGGAGAGTAGAGTTAGAATCTCAGACAACGTAACATCGGGGTCGGGAGCCCTCACCTCACTGCAGGAAGGGCTCTTATTTCAAATCACAGGCAGGTTTAAACGTCCCTAAACACATCCTGAAACTGTATTTAAATCCTGTGTTTTTATATGTAGTCATCTTCTGGGAAGAGATCCCGTGGCTTTTGTGGTTTATCTGTGGAAAGGCGTCAGAGAATTACTAACTACAATAAATGGCTGTGTTTCTGGGCAAAGGAGGTTTAATTACATGATGGTTATAAATCAGTTGTTCATTGAACTTTCCTATATTCTTTGTGAGATCCACATTTTGTCAGATAACAAAATGTTATTGATAAGACAACACCTTGCAGGACACGCAATAAGGAGGTCTATAGCCCCAAATATAGTCTTTGGAAATCTGAAATATTTTCAATGGCCTCTTAAAAATGTAAGTGTTTGAAATCCTGATAATCTCCGGAGACATGAACACTATTTTATACGACATAAACAGCCCTACAAACAGCCTGTATGGGGTAAAAGATGCAGACGAGCTTCTTGACTTCTAAAATAGAATGGATTAAGTCAGCTAATTTGCTAAATTCTCTCAAAGAGCCAGAGGGCCACGGCATCTGGGAGAGGGCAGGACAACACCAAGCAGGGACGGCACAGCAGCTGTCCCAGGAGGCAGAGCTCGGGGAGAGTCGAGTCTGACCCATGAGTGCTCAGGACCCAACTCAGAGATCAGATCAGACTTTCCTACTGCACTGGGCGACTCCTAGCGAAGTGACTTTGCCTCTCTTCTGCCCAAATTTCCTTTTCTGTCAAATGTCTCCTCAGTCTACTCTGGGAGGGAGGAAGAAAAAAAGTCCTCTGACTGCAGAGGGAAAATGAAACTCAATCCCAAACAAGGTTTCCTGATTGGTGCCGTGGCACCTCCTGAGAGAGCAAGTTCTACCACTCAGCGCAGAGTCCTGCAGAGAAACCGTATCGCTTTCACGCCATCTGTTTGGACCTCATCGCGCACGTTGGAACTGATGCTTGCAGGTAACTGTCAAACATGCCCGTGAATACTGCTGGCTCCCCGTGATTCCCTCACTTACCATAATTCAATGAAGCTTCAATACTGGCTGACATCTAGGCTCGTCAAGGCTTATCTGATCTAACTCCGTCACAGATGGGAGATTGTGGCCGCAAAGGCGAGACAAGTGTCCTGCAGAAATGACGCGGCCGGGAGGCACCGCCCCTGGCGGTGGGGCGGAGGTCCGCAGGACTGGCCGAGTCACGAGACCACCGGAGGCAGCTGTATAGGACTCTACTCCAGATGCCCACCGAGGCCCCTTCGCAAGAATGCGGTTCTGCTGCCGCTTTCACAGAGGACACGGACATGTTTGTTATCTGAGATGAAGTTTCAATGCCTGATGCATTTCAGGGGAAATTCCGTGGGGGCTGCAGAAAATTGCAGCAGGAGGACCGTTAGAAGAGCTGATAAATTAGCACAGGGTCACTGATGTGCCGGGAGACACAGAAACACGAGCCCCATCATTGCACGTCCACAGCAAAGTCAAGATGAAAGTGAGCCACATAAGTCCAAACACTTGCATAAAACCAGCCTGAGATGCTATTGATGAGAAAGGCTTTCAAGGTAGAACTATCCGTTTGTGGGTGACACGTGTGTGCGATGCGCACGCACGCACACACACACACACACACACACCGGTATCTGAAGTGCCCCCGTCAGCCACCTTTCCACACTGGGTGGCAGTGATCAGAAACAATGGCAGAAACAGCTTTTCATGTTTTTGGAGGTGTGGAGAGATTTCCCACGGATGCCAGCAGGCTGGTGATGGGCTGATGGTTGTGTGCTTTACACAAGCCACTGTCTGTTCGCACAGCCTGGCCACTGTCCTGGCTTCCACACATCCCTATGGAAGCAGAGATGCTCAAAAGCACAGCTGGAATGAAGACCTCTGCCCACGTCCCACGAACACTTCCAGGAGGAGGTGCATGAGGGAACGAGACTCTCTGTGTCTAAGACAATGAACCTCACTGCTGGCCGCTTCACGGGCTGAATCATTTCCGGCTCCCTTTCAATCACCCTGGACAGATAAAATGCAGCATGGACCCCATTTCCTCCGTTTTAATTAAACACTTTTATTTCTTTCTGGCAACAGGGTCAGCCTCTTCCAGAGTTCCAAATTCTTATAGAGAATGATACATATTTTAGAAAAGCAGAGTTGTCTGCTTTCAGCGCAAGCGAATGCAAACACAGCGACTGGCAGGAGCCACGTATCAGGGGGTGCAAGGCTCCTCTCTGAGTGAGGAGGGTCATAGCTGATCTGGAAAATCAGGGTATCAGGAGTCAAGTGCATATTCGCATTTTATACCCACTATTTGACTTCATTCTCACTTTTACTGTATCAAGGAGGTACTGAGAAGCAGCCGCCTCCTGTGAAAGAAGAAACAGGCTTGGAGAAGTGCTGGGCACCTTAACATCAGCCATGTCCCCAGAGGGTGGAGGAGTCAGCCCCTGAGCAGGCAGCTGCTCGGCAGCGACCTGCATGGAATCTCTGCCAGCCGCCAGCCACCGCGGAGGTGAGCTGAGCTGCAAATCTGACGGCTCCGAATAGTTCTTCATATCAGAGTCCACAATCAAGGCAGCTCCCACGGAGCAATCAGATGTGCATTAGAATCCTCTCAGATAACGATCACTGGGAGCTGAATAATGAAGTCGTTTTAAGACTGCAGTTTTCTAAAATGGGAAAATGTAGAGACACGCTTAGTATCCACACCGTGGTTTTACAAGCTCGCTTAGGTTATGTAAGCACGCTTCTTGAGAGGAATGCTATTTTATTTTTAAAATGTTATTGATGGCATCGCGCCTCGTAACATTACACAGGCTGAAGGTGCCTCGCTGCAAAGCCACAGGTGTGTGGACAGCATCATGTTCACACCCACAGACGAGGTCTGCCCTTCGCCATGTGACTGACCCCTTTTAAAAGGTGTTAACTTTTTATCTCCCTCAAGATAGCAGAAAAATGCCTCCTCCATCCGTTTAAGAACCACGGCCCCTGACTGGCTATTCCAGAAGCCTCTTTGGGGGACTGCGGCCTCACTCTTGATTTGGGATGACGATGCATCGTGTGTGCTTACGTCAGAGGTGAATGAGAAGGCCAGGGCATCTGCGAGCGGAGGGGACGCATCCTATGACAGGAAGAGCTTCTCCACCCTGATGTTAGACGTTCGTATTGCAAATATTTTTCTCAGCCTATAACCTAGCTATTTCCTTTACAGTGGTTTTTTAATGACTAGATGTTTTCAATTTCCATGAAGCTCAATTAATATTTTTTTCTTCTTATGGCTTATACTTTGTATGTCCTTTATGAGAAACTTCTGTCTCCTGAAGTCACGGGACTTTATCCCTGTTATCTTTGAGGTTTGATAGCCTTTATTTTTCAGTCTGAGACCTGACTCAGAAGACATCTGTGTTCGGGGCCAGGCAGGGGCGCAGAGCATTTGTTTTTCACAGAAATATCCACGTGTCAGCGAGGTTTCTGAGGCATTCATTCCCTCTTCCCGCTGGGTGACCAGGTCAAAGTCAGCTGTCCACCAACCAGCACCCAGAACTTCATTCTGCCGCACTGACCAGCATGTGCAATGAAAGGTTTTCTGACATCAGTCTCTGCTGCTCTGTGTCTGCTTTTCCACTTTCCCAGATTTCAAATGCAGTGATTAACCTTTGTGTCTCTGCATAAGGTTTTTGGAAAACTTTCTTTTTAAAGAGAGTAAGGGAGAGGAGGAAGCAGCATTTTGACAGGAGAGACGATTCAGCAATTAAAATTTTATTTGCTTATTTACTTTTGGTTGTTTATCTGGCCCTGGGTCGCAAACTCGGGTCCTTGGGTTTTACAAACTTTACACGGTCTGATCACAGCTGCTGGCTTAGTGCCTGAGCGCCAGGATGTGCTGAAAAATATTCCTTACTTCTCAGTGTGTGACCTACATACTGTATGCATATCCATATGTGTGCACATCTATATGTAGACATATATTTAATGTTATATACATTGATGCATATCTGTACACACAGATATATATACACATAAATATGTGTATTTGTACACAGATACAAACACACACGGTGTGTGTTAATCATTCATGTTCTTAGACATCCTTGTTTTAAGACACGAGGTTTTTAAAACTGTTTTTCAGAGATTAGGGAAAAGGTTCAGTGATGATTTTCAAATTGTGGCAAAGACCACACCCCATCTGGAGAACTTGGTGGCACCCAGATTCCCTGCCAGCGCCCGGCCGGGCCTGAGAATCTGCATGTCTGGCCTCGGAGCCGCTGACGGCCGAGCTCTGACCAGCACCCACAGAGGCACATGGAACGGCCTCTCCTGTTCTTGCGCGAGTTGGATCTGCCTCTTCCAAGGCCTGGGCCCAAAGCAACGCATGACTACGGTTCACTTGAAAAGACCCCGTCTGCAGCAGCCTACAGGCTCCAGCAAGCACGGTGGGAGGGGCGTCAGCACCCCCTCTTTCCTACGCCCTGGAAGCGGGGCCCAGAAAGTGAGCAGGGTGCATACCCCTGCACGGGGAGCTCCGAGGTTCTGCCAGGGACAGCTCGACCCCGCTAGCCCGTGTGGGGCTGCCCTCTCTAAGCCAGGAGCGCTCCGCCTGCCCAGGCCTTTAACACCTTCTCTGCTGAATTTGCCTGCAGTGGCTGCATTGAGGTCAAGTTTCTGGCCAGACGCCTCTCCCAAACGGAGCCCCGAGGGCAGCAGAGGACTGGGGTGTGGTTCCACCAGATGGAGAGCTGCCTGGAGACTCTCCACCTGTCACTCCGCTGTTGCTTCCGATTGCTCAATCACCTATTTAACCTTCGGATCCCTATGAACAGAAAACGAACTCCTAAGTAGTGTTTATGCTTTCAGCTGCCTTTGATTCAGAGAAGGAAAAAATTAATCCATCTGTTATAAAATAAAGATCCTAATAGAAAGAGAAAGCAGTTTGTTTCAAACGCCCCTTCGGCGTTGACCGGCGTCTCCCGAGGCCCCCAGCACCTGCGTGTGGGCACAGGGGCGGTTCGCACAGACCCGACCACACACATGTGGGCGCCGTCCTCACAGGAAGGTCGCGTAGACGCCGCCTGCATCCAGCCCGTTGTCACTCAGAGGGACAAGTCCCGCCAGCCCTGGGCGTCCACCGTGCACGCGATGGTTTAGGGGGACTCTGGGTCCCTGAAAGCTCCGGCGCTGAGCCAGGCTGTCCCCTCGGTTCCCAGGGGCCTCGGGTTAAAACTCTGCTTTTGCTACTTTCTCCTCCCTCTAGGAAGTCAACACGACTGCAAAGGAGCCATCAGGGGCCTCGTCAGAGACTTTCCACAGCTGCGCCCACCTCGCCACGTGTCCGAGGCAGCGCGGCTATTCCCGGGGCGCAGCTTCCGGCCCGCGGCGCCGGCAGCCCCATCCCCACCGCGGCCGATGGCAGAAGCGTCAACTGTCAGACGCCCGGCACCGTCTCCTGAGTCTGCTCTCTCTCCCCCATGTGACGCAGCCTCAGAAAACCTCCGCACTCATCTCTCCTCTGATTTCCCAGAACAGGAATCCCTTTGGCGGAGAGCTGCTACCAGCCATGGTTACGGCTTCTTGCCACGGCTGACAGCACGCCGGGCACGCGGTGAGCACACCGCGACCTGGAGTTTCCGTAGGGTTCTTTCTCTCTCTTGTCACGCTCGCCCGTCCCTCGGTCCGTCCGTCCGCCCATCCAACCAACCATATGGGTAAAGTGGGCCCAGCAAACAGAACGTGTGCAGGGACTGGTTTGCACATGCGATGACGGACGCTGCGGTCCAGCAACAGAGCGGTGGGGAATCCGTGGCTCCAAGGCAGAGTCCGCCGAGCAGAGGCGCAGATCCAAAAGGAATGCAGGCGGCTCCTTCAAAGATCCTAAGACACAGTACACAGCTTTGCCAGAAGGTTCCTGTGGACACGGGGACGGGCATCGACTGTGTTACACAGCCCCGCTCTCCCACCCCGGGACCTGGTCTCGTGCATACGCACCCCCGCGATTCTGTGTCAGAGACACCTGCCCAACTCTCCCCTTACTCTGTCCTGATGGCCTCTGCTCCGCTGTTCAGACAGTGTAACCTTCAGTCTCTCCCCATACGGCTTTCTCCCTACACACCCCAGCAGCTGGTAGAGAAGATGGCTGGTCATAGGAGGGAGACAGGAAAGACAGAAAGAGAAGACAAGATGGCACGATGACTCGATGTATATGCAGTCGCCTTAAAAGCGAGCTACAAGTCACAAGTCCGTGCCTCCGCAGCCCAGTCTTCTGGCGCCTCGGACAGACCTCAGGCCCTCATGGAGGTGGAGGCCGTCCGTCTAGCCCACCACCGATGGGAGCATTTTCTGAGCCTCCACACCTTCCCCACGGCCCTGAGAATAGAGCTGTGGGCGCTGTGCCCTGTGAATATCCAGCCCCCGCCTTCCCAACAGTCTCAGTCCCGTCCCTCTTTCTCCATGTGGACACACTTTGGTGGCTGCGATGACTCTGCACAACTTTCTCCGGACCCACCCAAGGCGCACAGACATTTCATCACCCCCAGCGCCCCGACATTCTGGGGCTGGCTGGAAGAACTCTGCAACCTGAGGAACTTGGGATTTCTGCTGTATCTCTTGTCCTCTTGTGAGTGCAGGCAATTGGAGGGCGACCCTGCCCCTGGTGTCACAGCAGGCTGATCGCCATTGGCCACAGCCTACACCGTGCTGCCTCCCAGAGCCAAGAAACACAGCTCTGAACGCAAGCACGGCTGCAACTCAGAGCAGTGATGCATGGGGTCATTAAAGAAAATGTGCTGACTGCTTTGAGAATTCAAGTCTCCCGTCTCCCCACATGTACCTTTCTTTCTTGTCTCTTGATAGTAAGAAACCGTGCGTTTAGGTAGTAACCACAAAAAACCACGTCACCTACCATTTAGATTTGGATACACCATGAACAAATAAAGAGTTAGGATGCCTCAGGGAAAAGTGACATCTCTATCCTTTGAAGTCACCCACGGACTTGCTCAGAAATGCATTTCCTGACAAACGTTTGAGGACATCCAATGTGTCCCGTGCTTTGTGACAGGCTGTGGCGGGGACCAGGGATGCTCTGTTCTGACTCCAGGAAGCTTTTGTTCGCAGGTGCTCTTTTTCAGTTTCCTAACTTCTGCCTAAACATGGGAAGGATGACACATTCCTACAAAGCTGGTGATGTGTCCAGGTGACTTAAGGTGTGCTGATACAAGATGCTGACCTCGCCAGCTAAGAGAGTGAGTTCTACAAGTCCTGGACGGTGTTTTGAAGGTAAGCTTATTGGTTCAGCTTGTCCCTGGCTCCCCACGCAGCACCTCCCCTCCGCGTCGTTCTGGGTCTAGCCCCGTCCTTCGGGGAAGGAACTGAGAGTGGTTACCGAATCCTCAGTACGCAGTCTGGTCACACATCTGCATGGATGCCGTGTCTGCCGGGCTCAGAGAACACAGCTTCAGCGAGGAACACTTTCAAAATCTTTAGAAACTAATGGAATGAAGGAAAATAACCTGAGAAAGTATGTGCTGAGAATGCTGTCAAAGGGAACAGTGTCAAGAAGCTGAGTGAGGTGGGGCCTGAGCCCTCGGACGTGTCATTTTCGGGAGGCTCCCACTAGTGTCTGATCCGATGGCACAGCGTGGACCAGTCTGACGGCCAGGCCGCCTTCCCAGGGACGCTTGTGAGTACGGACACATACGCGCATCGCACACCCAGACACACACTCAGAAGGGACCGGCGTGCAGAGGGCAAGGCCAGGGAGGGCATGAGACAGACTGAGAACTCTGCAATCATCTTGATTAATATTTCTGAGTGGAATGTGCCAGAGGAAAGGAGGAAGTATGAGTTTCAATCTATCCACTCCAACAGGGTTGGGTCCTCGGGGAACCGGGAAGATAGAACGTGCCTTTCAGCGAGAACCATGAGTCCACCTCCTATGCATCCAGGGTCGAGCTCCCCTACCTACAAGAAACATGCAGCCGCCACACAGCTTCACAATGTGTCTCTCCTGACATGCCTGTAAGGGAGCTGGGGTTTGGAAACACTGAGTCATTTGCTGGAAATCAGGCAACTAGAAAGAGGTGGTCAGGATTCAAACTCGGAACATTAGAACTTACCAGTGTTCTCCAAAGATGCTGAAAATCACCGTAGCCTTTCCCCTAGATTTTCTTTCTAGTTAAAGCTAGTGCTGACACGGAGAAACGACAGTGTGAACTCCAAAGGAAGAGCTCAACTTCCTAATTTCCCAACTGAGAAAACGGCCTTGCTTGATCTCGACCGGGCAGAGGGATCCCTCCCCCACAGGAAAGGGCACCGCACACTGTGCACCTGTCCCTCCTGAGCAGCAGGACTGTAAACCCAGTCACCATAGGTGGCAGGGCTTCGTTTGAAACATACTCATTTCCTAGCAGTTGACGTTATTGAAATATTGGGCCCAGGAAATGTGAAATTCTTTGCAGAACTGATGACTCTGGGCGACTTTTTCTGGACCCTCCCAAGCCTCACACACATTGATTACCCCCCAGGAGGACTTTGTTACTCCAGAAACTCAAGATTTCTAGTCTCAGGTGTTCAACTGTAACTAGAATCACTGCCTTTGGGCTAAAACCTAAAGATAGTTTTGCCTTCTATTTATTACATGTCTGGACACCAAACGTTCAGATTACTTGGGATTGGCAAAAGAAATCTAAGCCACTGGACTTTAGGAATTTTAGAAAACATCTAGGCACCCGCAGACACCAATCTCCTGCCAGTGAAATATCACTTTCTTTATTTAGCTGGTTAGCCTTTCAGATTAGATGGCACAGCAGCACAGCCCACAGAAGCCAATGCATGGACACCACCCAAACGCCCATCCAGAGATGCGGAGAAAGAAGCCGTGGGCCAGATGCCCCATGGAATCCCATGCAGATGTCAAAAAGGTGAACTCGAGCTCTCTGCAAAGCCAGGGTGGAACTGGAGGTGGTGATTCTGAGCAAAATAAGCCATAAAGAAAAAGAAACTCAGGATAGTTTCGCTCCAAGGTGGAATATAAAGAAACAAACAGATAAATCTCAAGCAAATTCACAGGATGCAAGCCTATGGCCGACAGGGGACGGAAGGAGGAGGAACGTGGTGTGGTGCAGGGGACTAGAAGCCTGACGGGCGTGTGCTGTGAAATGCACACAGACGGAAGTGTGATGTCAATGTCCTAGAAGGCACAGAGCAGTGTAAATACAATAATAAAGCAATAATGATAATAAACAGAAAGGCCAAAACCAAAGGACACTAAAAGAGAAGTCACAGAACACTGGAAGTGAATTTTAGAGCATTTCTCAGCACTGGGGTAATTGCTGGTCTGTATTTACCTTGGCTCATTAATGAAATTTTTCTCCAAAACATCGGAGTGCGCCAGACAGGGAGGGTTTTGAAAGGACGAGTTCCCGAAACAAGTGGTCGCAGAAGGAGAATGCCGGCCTCCCCGACCCACACGCACCCACGATGTCTGACCCATTGTGCCACTTTCCATGTCCAGGAATGTAGGTCCACCCTGCGCTCCGGGAAACTGGTCTCACTCCTCAGTACTCCTGCCCAGCGCGGCGTCGAGTGTGCGCCTGGGAGCCTGGAGTCCCATATTCAGCACGACATCCATTCACAGCCATGGACCAGCATCCCTGGAGGTGCCAGCAGCACCGGCGGCGATGGCAGCCCCCGCCGCACCCGGGAGGCCCCACGTCCACACCGCGGGCCCCCGCGCTCCCTCGGCCGAGACAATTGCCAGTTCAGCGCCCTCTTGTCTGCCAGCAAGCGTGGAAATGCAGGCGGACCCCAGGCTTCGATGGACTGCTGACGACATCTTCAGGGGCCACTCTAGGCGACAGGTTTCCACGCCTCTCTCAATACTAACGCAATAAGGAAAGTGAGCAGAGCCAGCGATACGGAAGAGACAGACCAGCGTCCCCTCACCCCCAGAACACAGTCTCTGATCTATTCTTGGGACACATGTGAGCTAGACCCACAATATCACAACACGGAGGACACAAAGGAAGGAGGCGAAGCCAATGCCTGTCCTTCCAGGGGATGCCGGTGTTGCCTTGAGACCAGAATCCTGCAAGGGTGGTCACGTGTTTACCTGGGGTTGCTCTCTGGCGGTGCTTCCACGTCCGCGTCTTAGGTCACATCATCAACTCTCTGCTTGACTGCTTGACAGAAACGGCCACACCTCAAAGGGCTCTTTGTGAAGAGCCATTTCAATACAACAGTTAATGTTTGAATTAATATGTTGTATGTTATTAAGCCATGGTGCCATGGAGCTTATTACCTATTAAAGAGGCATAATAACGTCCACATGTCTCTTACAAGGAGTTTAAGAGGGTGGCAAGCGTTCTAGGGGGCATGACGTTGTGTCTTGCCTAACAGAGCAAGCTGTTGAGAATGTGACTTCTGCCTGTACCGTGATTACGCTTTTGAGATACAGAGTACGAATGTACTTTAGAGAGAATGCAGACACATGTCTGCATGTGGACATACATTAATCATTTGCTTGACATCTTTCAGTGACTTGATGTCTAAAGCAAGCTAGACCATTTCCCTTGCTAATTCTGTGGTTGCCGACTGGGGAATGACTGACGTGTTGCGTTAAACCCAAGTAAGAGTGGAATTACTGCCCAAGCCCCAAACCATTGGTTGTCCAACTCAGAGGTACTCAAACGGAAGGTCTCAGACACTATTTATTCCGGAGCTTCTGTCTGCTCATGAAATGTTCCTAACAAACTAGTGAGGCGCTGGTGCTAGGCCCCTATTTTGCACATAGGGAAGAGGAAACTCAGGATGTCAAAAGACTTATGCATGTGGTAGGTCATGGATTAGAACTCAGTGGCATCCCGGCCCGGCACCCTCAGCTTCCCATCACTGTTATGCTCTTTCTTGCTGAGCTCTGAACTCATCTTTCTGATAAAGATCACAAACATGTTCTCTTATTTATCCCTTTCCATTGCTTATATTTTTGTGAAGGGTAACTGTCTTATTCTATGAGAGCCACTAGTTAATATTCATAATGTAAATAGATCATCTAAATATGGACAATTTGATGGTGATGCTGGAAGAAATTCAAACACTACAGATATAATTAAATCCACATGCTCACAACTGCACTAAGAAAAAAGGGGAGGAAACTTTCTTGACCATCTTAGAAGAATACCAGAGAACCACCATCATCATTTTGAGAGTATTAACTCAAAGAAAACGCAGCTTTACGTCCTGCCTTTCCTTGTGACATCATCAAATGCTGATGAAAGGCAGTTTCTCCAGTAGACTACTTTTTGCCAAAAACACAACCAAAATAACAGAATTAGAACAGCCACGTGTTGGAGCCTTAATGAAGTGATGAATCTAGGTACTGATAATCAGCAATGGCTAATAACATCACAAAAGAAAGATTTCAAAAAGATGACACCTGCCATTTGCAACAACATGGATGGACAAAGAGAGAGTTATGTTTCGTGAGACGAGGCAGAAGGACAAAGACAAACATCTTAGGATTTCACTTATGAGAAATGCAGACAAACCAAACAAACAAATGAACCAGCAGATTTTCAATCTACAGAATCAGAACAGTGGTTACCAGAGGGAAAGGAGAGGGATGCTGGCAAAGGGATGAAAGGGGTCCCTCGTCTGAAGGATGGAATCAAACCGCTGGTGGTAAAGTGACTACACACAGATGCTGTATATAGATACACAACTTAAATTTAAATAAAATTTTACAAGATTTACATTTTAAAATCTTGAAATAAAAATGTAAAGATTTCGGGTGACCCTTGATGGAAGGTCACAGCCTCACACATGAAGTGGTCAACAGCATGTGACCAGGATTGAGGCTCCAAGCTTACAGGAAAAGCAAGCGACCGGGGGATTCCATACACCTATCACAGGGACACAGTTGACAACTTACAGACG
Organism: Solenodon paradoxus; assembly: GCA_004363575.1. Taxonomy (NCBI): domain Eukaryota; kingdom Metazoa; phylum Chordata; class Mammalia; order Eulipotyphla; family Solenodontidae; genus Solenodon; species Solenodon paradoxus. The sequence continues at coordinate 150,343 of RJWH01002324.1, forward strand.
GTACAGGACAAATAATCCCAGCGTCTTCAACAAATAAATTACAAGGCAATGATGGCGAGCGATGCAGAAATCTATGAAGGAAGGAAGACAGGAGACTGAGAAAGCCAATTCTAATGGGCAGAACTACTCTGGACCTGAATTCACACACAATGAAAGAAAGCTATCATTTCAAAAGTGACTGTATATCTGATAGTACTAAATTATGAATACCTGTGGTGTACCAATGGCATTCTTCATGCATAAAAGGATGTCACCTTTAAGAGATGAAGAGAGAAATAAATACTAAACTAAGTGGCCGTGCGTGCCCTTGTGGCCAGGAGGCTGAGATGCTGGCGTGTGGACCCTGTAAAGTAGACTGGGACCAGGGTGAAAAAACAAAATGAATAAAGACGCTTCTTCCTCCTCTCCTCTCTTTGAAAAAGAAAGAAGTGGTGCTATGAGCAGGGGTTAGCGCGAGTACGCTGTAGGAGATGACTGTCCAGGAACGAGCACACCTGCCGCTGGCTTCTGGGCACGTGCAGTCCACTACCCCATTTCCTCTACTTCAAAAAATGCTTTTCGTTTTCCATCATAAAGAAAACTGTTTTATCTTTCTGCCAGGTACAAGCACACATAGCTTTTGTGTGACAAAGGAATTTGTTAAAAATGGTCATAATTGCCTATGGATGGTAGGCTTATATATGATTCTGACCTTTTTAAGTTGCAGCTTTTTCTCTTAATGAGTGTGTGACAAATTTAGAAACAAAAATAGAAAATGGATTTTAAAGAATTTTTTTTTTCTGGATTCTCCTTATGGTTCAGGGGGCAGAGTGGCTGGGATGGGGGACCACGTACAACCCAAGGATGTGGGTTTGTGACCCACGGCCAGTGGGGGGTTGGGGAGCAAATAAATAGACAAGCAGATTTTTTTAAATGGCTCTTCCTTCCTCTTCTCCCCTCTGCCCTCTCTTATAAATAAAGCAAAGCCTGCCATTCACGGCAACATGGATGGGTCTGGAGGGAATTACACTTGGTAACATAAGCCAGAAGGAGAAAGTCAGACATCCTGTGACATCACCCCCATGTGGTGTGTAAAGATCAAGTAAAGGAATGAACTAAATTAAGCAAACACAGACTTTAAAAAAATGAACGAAATCAAACAGCAACAGACTATTAGCCAATAAAAGGAAATCAGTGGGTGCAGAAAGGGAGGGTGGAGCAAAGCAAATACTTGCACAGTGAGGAGAAAAATGAAACAAACTTATTATTGGGTTGTACACAGATGTAGTTTACTATGCTACATACCTTAAACCGAGTTAATGACAGTGCTAACTACCCAGATAATTTCTTCAATAAAACTGATTAAACACAAAATTAAAAATGTACTCTGGAAAAAAACAAACTTTGTGTAGGAGGCTTTGCCACCAATGAGATTTGGGTAACTAGGAACCAAATATTGCAAAGCCTTAGGGTTTGCTAATGTTGGCAACTGGGCACAACTCTTCATTACATAATTTTCCTTAATATTTAAAAGATCAGATTGTATAGTAAATTAACCTGAAAATGACCATTCTGTTATCTATTAGGTCATATTGAATATTCTTTCTGCAAAGAACATTTTCTCTAAGAATCAAAGTGTGTCCCATCATGTAAAATATTTTTACTTCAAGCATAAAAGTAAATGATTTTTGCAATGATTTCCAAAGAAATTATGTAAAAGCCTCTAAGGATCAACCCTTTGGGTTTGCCTCCAGAAAGAGCCACTGTGAGACTTTTTTAAAAAATATTTTAACTTTTAAAAGAACACAACTATGACTTCTAATTTATCACAGTGGAGGAATTTGGCTCGAATACTGTTAAAGGGTTAGGGGAAAAGTCTTAATCGTCCAGTTAAAAATATTTCAAAGAAAATAATTGGATGGGGCCAGAGGGATCAGCCAGTTGAATCCTATTATTTTGCAGATAAGAGGAGAGTATTTTGTCCAAAGTCAAGAAGGGCGACACTGAGGTCAGATATGACCAGAACCAGGGCTGGGTCCCCGTTCCCACCATCTTTCACGACTGTGCACACCATGCATACGCAGTGTCTTTCCAAATGCGTCCAGCGTCCCGGCCTAGTTACAAACCTCCATCACATCTACCGTCTGCAACATGAGGGGAATAGGCGGACAGACAGACTGCGGCTTGTGTGGGAAGGAGAGGTTTATTTTTATATTGATTACTTCTCATAGATGCTTGACAGAAAAGTGGAGTAAAAATTGTACCGCGGCCAACTACCTCCTGGCCCTACACACGCACATCTGCCCCTCGATCACTGACTCCCAGCAGAGTGCACATCTGACAGTGGACGATGACCCACTGTGTGGACTTATGCGTGACCTCACTCTCGGTGCCGTACCATGTGTGGGTTCTGACAAATGCAGAATGACCTATGTCCTCCGATGCAGCACTATGCTGAACAGGTTCAGTGCCCGAGAAGTCCCGTCTTCCATCTATTCTCCCATCTGCCTCCCTCCGCCCTGGTGCCCACTCCTCGTATAACTGTCTCCTTGGGTGTGTGTTTCCAGAACGTCACAGTGGGACTCATACATAGGGAACCTTCCAGAATGGCTTCTTTCCCTTAGTCACGTGCACAGCTGTGCCCACCATGTCTTTCCATGGACGGGTAGCTCATTTCCTCTTGTCAGCACTGGATAATTTTCCATTGCCTGGATTGATCAGAGCGCATTCATTCATTCACTTGTTCAATTCATCCTGGCTTCTTCCAGACACTGGCAATGACGGATCCGGCCACTAAAAACATCCGCACGTAGCCGTCTGTGCAGAAGTGAGCTGGCAGCTCCTACGGGCACACACCCGTGAACACAGTCTCGAGCTCTTAAGGAAAAGTACATTTACTTCTGCACGAAACTCACGCTCTTTCCAAAGTGGTTTTACAGAAGAGTTTAACTTAAAAACTCGGCACCTAGAGTGAAAATCACACGTAACCAGCAAGAGTCTTCAGAGCATTAGGAAGCAGCATGAGGGGCCCTCATTTACAGACCTCAACTACTACTGAGCTGTGAGCTTGGCGAGGGCCGCGCATTTGTACTGCTCATCTGAACCGAGGTGACACAGAATACGTTCTAATTCAACGTCTGTCAACCAAGAAGACACATCCAAAGGGGAAATCTCCCCTTCAGTTTTGTCACTGCTATTTTGCATAGTAAGTCAAGATTCATCTTAGGGGCTGGCACTGTGTAAAATAAGTATTTTTAGAAACAGGCCCTCGAGGTCAGCCCACAGCGCCACCGGGAAGAGGTGTGAAGGCTGGGACAGGCAGACAAGCAGGTTCCAGCCTCTCCTCGTGCCCTGGGCCCATGTCTGCGGCATGAAACGGGGACAGAAGAGCGGCACAGTTGAAACAGCTTTCTCTTTATGTGCTCACACACGTGCAGTCAAATTTACATTAAATTAAATGCACATAAGCCGAGACGCCACTATGATTGCAAAACCACTGCATTGGAAATAAGCTTTCATTCAAATCACATTAGAAACCAGAAAGATGAAATTAGATTTAGGAACATATTTAGCCCCATCAAGAGGTGGATTACAGACTTTATGAAAGAACACGGATACACACTGCAGGTCAGCCACGTGCCTGGCAGGAAAAACGCAGCCTGTCACCCAGACGAGGGAGAGGAAAACGACCGTCCACTGCCACGCATCGAACATGGGGTCGCTCCATCCTGGACCCAAATGCCTGCTCAGCAGCCCTCAGCGATTCCTGTGCTCTGGCCTGTTCCCCCGCTGCACAGAGACCGTCACAGTGGGGAGGAGGAGGAGGGGTGAGTGACAGGTCTCGCGTCCTGGTTCTCCAGTCACGAAACCACCGGGAACAAACACAAACACAGGCACATCCCTGAGTCTCGGTGTGAAGAGCAGAGGGGGCCTCGGACGATGTCGTGTGGTCAGTGGCGTTTGTTAGAACGTGGAGGAGGAAAATCTCCATCGCTTCCTGGCTGGGGCGCTGTCTGTGTGTCCCCATGTCAGCGTGGGTGCCTGCAGGGCCTCTGGTTCCCGCACACCCCAGCGCTGTGCGCGGAGGGTCTCCGGCGAGCCCGGCCGTCGGGTGGACTGAGTGTGGGATGCGTCCATGTGGAAGGGCGGCCGAGGCGGCCTCTGGCCCAGGGACCCTCCACTGGAATAAGCAGGCTGGAAGACGGATGGATGAACAAGGGAACGAATGAAATGTCTCACATCCTGAGTGTCCTGGATCTCGATTTAGAAACCCGGGGAGCAACCTGGGCCCGGAAACCTGCCGCAGGAACTTGACTCTTGCTTTTGGCCATCAGCCTGTGGCCGCGGCGCTTTCACTCTGTGTTCGACGCTCTTCATCTCAGGTGTCCGTTTCTCAGAAACCCTGGACAGCGCGAGGCCAGGGCCAAGCGTGCCGGGACGGGCGGTGCGCCGACGCTCAGAGTCCCGCTGCGGCGCCGCGACTGCGCGGAGTGCGTGAGGGGTCCGCAGGCCCGACGGGACACCGTGAGCCCGGGGCGGCTGTGATCCGCTTCTCACCAGGGAAGCGGGACGCGCAGCTGCTCATGAGGAGGCCTCTGGACACGCAGGCGTCTAAAGCAGCGTCTGGACCATCCGTGGCCGTCTGGGCCCTGCTGTGCCCGAGGGCGTGTGACCACCTGGTAAAGATCCCACCTGGGAATCTGAATCTGACAGCTCCCTGACTGAAAATTCCAAGAGGAAAAATGGCTCAGAGGAGGGGAAAAGTCGGTTTATTAAAAAATGGAAACAGATGGGTACATCCATGAACTTTGTTCACGGTCAGAGGAAACGTTGAAAAATGGCCCACTTAATGGTAACCAGTTTGACTTCTTATAAACATCACACACTTGACGTGTCCAGCACGTGTGCACGCGCCTGCGTGTGTGCACACACACACTCACACAACACTCAGCGCAGAGGCCGAGCTGGGTGGGCTTTCCTCCCAGTCCCTCCACGTGCGATTAGCACGTTCTCCAGTAGAGAAGCAAACTGCCGTCCAGCTCTGGGCGCGAGCGCAAGGCTTCTCGGGGAGGACAGGCGGCCTCCACCCGCCTCCTGCGCCCGGTCACCAGGAGGGAGCACCTCTGGTGCGCCCGTAGGAGAGGCCTGTCTCAGCTGACCACAGCCCACCGCCCCACAGCAGAACGCGCCGAATATCCCCGGTTTCCCGCCGCCTGCAGAACAAAGTCCCAAATGCTTCCACGGCTCCAATGGTTCGGAGACCCTGCTGCCGCCCTGAAGCACACCGCGCCCCCCGCAGGACGCCCCGCCACGCAGGGGGACGCGCCCCGACCTCGGTCATCATCGCCTCACATGCCTCCCAAAGAGATGGAGCGCGCTGTGAGTGAGGAGCTAAGTCCGCTGGCCCAGGGACGGTCCAGAGCTGGCTTTAAGCAAGCCCATCCTTTTCTGAAGAGCGGAAATCTATCCTGTTTGCCAGAACCATATTCTCTGATACATTTTCTCATTTAAATATGTGTTCTCATTTCATCCTGCTCCACTCCAAGTCTCGGACACTTCACAACCTAGTCATGCTCACTGTGTGGATAAGCTGGCCGGCTGCCCACCCGCCCACCTGCCCGCCCACCTGCCTGCCCACCTGTCCGCCCCCGAGCCCGTCCCCCCTGCCCGCCTCCCTGCTCGCCCCCCTGCCCACCCGCCCGCGTGCCCACCTCCGGGCTGGCATCATCACACTCTGCCAGCATGGTTAGGACATCACTTATCTTTCAATGATTTTACGACAAGCTCCAGCTTCTGAAAATGACGGGCTATTATTCTAAACATAAAACATTACAGATAATTAGCCCCTAGAATGGAACAAATCATTCCATTAATTTAAAAACTTATCTTGGATATGGGGGAGAGAGTCCTTATTTGGGACGAAAAAGGCCAACAGACATGAAAAGAGCTCATTTCTGAGAGGGAGCACGAACACAGCGCTGGCCCCTGCGTGCTTCTCAGTCCATCAAGTGGGCAGTAGGAAGGGCCGCCGACAAGCAGCCCGCCGGAGCCAGGAGGGCAGGGAGCTCTAGGGAAAAGCATCTTCATAACTGTGGAAGGAGACCCTCTGTGGGATTCTGCAAGACAGGAGCTCAGAGCAACTACATCAAAGGGGACAGGAGGCCATGACAAGGGGACAGGAGGCCATGACAAGAGCAGGTGAAGAAATAGAACGAGGCCTGCAAAAGTCAGTGAGCAGGAAAAAAGCAAACACGAGTAAAGGAATAACAAAGCCCATTTCCCAGTCCTGTGGGTGACTCTCTCCTTTCTCCTGACAAACCCATGAGGAAGCCACGACGGCCTCCACTTCACAGCGGGGAAAGGCAACCTGCCCCAGTGACTTTACCGGGAATCCACACCGGCCCAAAGCTGTGCTGATGCTCCTGTCCCAAAGTCAGAGCGGCTTCCAAATCGCGAGTTCCCTACGCATCACGCCCGAAGCGCAGGCCAGCCCGCAGCCCGCAGCCCGCAGCCCGGACACAGACGCGCCACAGACACGCCACTACCGAACGCCCGGGGTGGGGACGGCTGGGGCGCCTGACTCTCTGACTCAGATGCACCATCTCCGAATCCCCCCGGCGCCCTCCCATCGGGCAGGCAGACTGGAGCGCCTTCGAGGATGAAGGTGACCCTGGAGACGAATGATCTGGCCGAGTAAGTACAACACAACCGTGCCCTGGGGCTGTGTTCACAGGGAGTGGGGCTTTGTGAGAGCAGAGGAGACAGAGCGCTGAACTGGACAAAAGTCCACCGAACCGACGAGGAGAGATGACCTTTCTCTGCAAAAGACAGAACACCGTCCTTTCAGGGAACGACAGTCTCCCCTTCTCAGGACGGAGCACGACAGCCAGCCCCACCGAAGGCTGGACTCAAGGCTTTTAACGGGGACCGTTCTCCTTAGGTTTCAGGGCAGAGGAAGCCTCGTGGTGGCGCCTCTGGCTCCCCTCCCAGGACACTGCCCACCACACAGACCCACAGCCGCTTCCAACCACACAGGATGGCGGAGAGCAGGCTGGGGCGGCGAGGAAGGCGCCAGCAAGACGCGCTGGAGAGGGAGGCGAAGGAAGAAGAATGCGCCCCCAAGAGGGGCTTTTCTTCACAGCAGGACGGGCCCCTACAGGTGACGTGACTGACGCCGGTGAAGGGGCTGCTGGGTGTGGGAAGGTCAACCAGGGGCGCCCTGGCGACTGCTGCCAGGGTCTGGGGAGCGGGGTGAGTCACTGGGCACCCTTCCCCCTGAAGTAAGACAGCCCTGGAGAGCGGGCTCACCCCGGGCTCCACTCCCTGAGGGTCCGGCGCTATTCCCACTGCTGTGGGAATAAGCAGAATAATACAAAGGAGCCATTTTTAAAATCTCCCATTACTCACGGGAATGTTCTGAGACTCTCGACATTTTAGAAAGTGTAACATAAACCTGAAAGAACGACCTGGGTGCACGTTCCTGGCCTGGGAGGTGGCCTGACCCTCTGGCAGGGAAGCTCAGTCCTGCACTCGACCCTCCCTCCAGCCCACGAGTCTCCCTGCCTCTCTGGAGGTGACGTCTCCACAAAGGTGAAAGGCAGACGTGTGCTTACGAAAGGCAACGCGACCAGCAGGAACGCCAGCTGTGTCTCTCACGACTGCCTGTGTTCCCAGGAATCCACAACATCCTTAAGTTCAGACTCTTTTAAGCAGCATCTTAATTTCATTTCCATTAGTTGTTTCCACGGACAGCTTACCCCTGGACAAGGGACTCGAACCCAGGGGTATGTGGCCTGCGTCCTTCAGAGGCGACTGACTTAACTGCCACTCCAGCAGGGTGCGCCAGAAGCCAGGATTTTTGTAAGACTGTTGCACATAAATGAAATGAAGGACGCATCATAGTGATATAGCCCAGGCAATACTTAAGAAAGTCAATACCCAGCAAAGTGCACTATGAGCGTTTGTACGAGATGGCATGTTTCAAACACTTACCATGGCCACCGACCACCCCGTCGCAGAGCTGGTGGCACCGGGACAACCATCGTCCCTCCTGACTGGGGAGACAACTCAGACCTTCACTGACCTCAATGACTCCCCAGAGCAGGGCCAGCTGTGCAGAGGCAGGAGTCCCCAGCCACTGACTCCGTGGTGAAAGCTCTTCGAACTTATGCCGCAGCCCTCACGAGATATTTTCATACGACTGTGTGATGCTGGGGAAGAGAAGTCATTCATTTCCAGCTCTGAGAGTTAGTATTATTAAAATTAAACATTAATAATGTTTACTGGGAGTCATGCCGTTTTTACTTTCTTTTGCCATCATTACTTGAACCCAGGTCAAGATAGATTCGTTTTCTATTGCAGAAGAAATTCTCCCATGAGGCTGGCAGAATGGCAGCTCACCAAACCAGACAGTGTTCTTCATTCTTTTTGTAAGAAAGAGTAACCGGCGCCCGTGTCGTGATAAAAGGCACAGCTCTCGGCCATTCAGTCTGTACCACACGGCCCCCAGGCAGGTAACTGCGTCAGCTCTGGGCCTGTGTGCTTCCGTCACTCTTATTTATATATGCACATACTTCTGCCACGTACATTATAAACAGTATGCAAACCAGGCAAGTGAGGGGAGCAGCAGCAGGGCTGTTTCCATGGAGTCTGAGCAGAAAATTCACGGTGGAAACACAACTCTAAAACGCAGAAAAGTATGCACTTCAGGGAAGATGCAGGATCGGTTGGGTGGGGTCGGAGGGGAGATGGGGCAGGGACGAGACAAAGGCCAACTCTTTCTGATGGACTGGAGTTGTGCATGGGCTCCCGGACAGAGAGGAAGCACATCCTGGAAGAGGTGGTGTTTATCTGCGGTCTGAAGAATGCCTGTTAGAAGACAGGCATCACACGGATGTATGTTCATGAGACCAAAGGTGGCCTGTTGGCAGAATCACTTTGGAAAGGCATAATAAGCATTCTTTAAAGAAAACGGTTGCACTGGAAGAGGCTGAGGAAGAACTGTCAGTCTTGCAGTGTTAATTAGAGAGGTTTAACCCCAAACCATGGGTGGGCTCCTAGGGGTTCCCTGAACCTCCTGTAATTTATGCAAAACGGCTTATTTGCATTTTCCTAAGGACAGGACTCACAGCATTTGATCCAAAATACGATTCAGAACCAGTGACTCAGAGACTTATTTCTAGGTGCACTGATGGACTAATAAGGTAGAGGCTGCTTGTCTCCCAGTTTTAATTACCAGCTTTACTTGCTTTTAAGCATTCATAACAGGCATCATAAATAATGGACAGAGGCTTTGGAAAGAAGATCAGCAATGCTGGACAGGAGCAGTTAAGGGACCAACTGTCACATTTGGAAAAACCCATCATTGGACTCTCGGCAACAGGAACTCAGTGCTGAGATGGAACGTCAAGGAGAGGCAGGGTGTCCTGGAACTAAGAAAAATGTAAGCAAGAGAACGCACGTTTCCAAAAGTGACTGATGATGACTCGTCTCTCATCCTTGAGATAAGGGGTCCACTAAGGTAGCACTAACAATGGCATTATTAAAGACAAATGTCAAGCAGTGTATTTCCATATATTCAACATCACCAAGGCAAGTGGGTTTAACTCCATGATATACACACACACATACATATACATATATATATATATATATATATATATATATATATATATAATCAGTCAGTGCCTGTTTAATTGCATACCAGTGTTTCTTAAAGATTAAAAAAGGCTGCACACTTCAGTTATCCCCACATAGCTGCTCCCATCTTCTACTCACTCAGCTTGAAACAACGTAGTTACAACACACTGTTTGAGAGGAAGGTCTGTTTCCTAGTACCCCCTGGAGCGGATCTCACCGGGCGGGCGGGGAAGGCTCCTGGTTCACTCTCAGGGAGGCTCAGGCTACAGTCTGCACCAGTCTGCACTCACAGGAACTCCAGGGCACAGCAGTGAGCTCCAGCCCCTCTTCTCCACCACCCATTTCACACATTCTCAGATGTCACTCGGCTAGCCTTTCAACGTGAAGTCACACTAAATGGTTAAGCTTCCACTGAGATGATCTCAGGTGTGGGCTCTGAGGTCCTGTCTCTACAGGTAAGCAGAGCCCTTCAAATCACAACTAGTTACCAAGACAGTGAACATTCTTGCAACAACTAAGACAGGCTTTGCTAAGAGAGAGGATTCTACAGGAGAGAGGAAAAAAGTGACAATGTTTAGCTTTTGAATTCAAGGTAGAAGACGCAGCAAAACACTTAAGTGGGGCTTGGAATAATTTACTTGATTACACGTATTGGAAGCACTTTCCTTCATGTTTTTATAATGAACCTAACCATGAAGAAAACAAATTCACGTCTATCGTCTGTGTCATTATGAGCTGGGCTCATTTGGTACAGAAAACCTACGGTTTAATTGCTTGATTTAAATTTGGCTAGTAGAATGCATGCTGAAACATTATTCTTTTAATTATGTTAATTTATAACTGAAGAGCTAAATTTACAAAGGCAATAACATTAATTATTTACTTGCCCATTAAAGTTGAATATATATTACCAGCTAATTGGTTTCATAAGTCTACCCAAAAAATCAAAAACAAGTTTATTCACTGATTTATATGAGAAAGGCGCACATATTCTCAATAGGTTACTTGTGTTTTGATTGGGTTACATGAAAATATGTGTAAAAGACTTTCTTTATGCAATTCTCCACCTATCTTCTTCTTTCCTGAGTGAGTGAATACACATTTTAGGAAGGGAGGAAGGGAGGGAGATAGGAAGTAGGAAGGAGGCAAAGGAGGGAGGGAGGGAAGGAGGGACAAAGGGAGGAGGGAAGGGGAGGGAGGGGGGAGGGAGGGAGGAAGTAGGAAGGAGGTGGGGGGAGGGAAAGATGAACATGGATTGCATGTTTATGCTCTATCCCTACTCATAAGCACATTACCTTATTTAATTCCAGAATTGAATAAAGTGCTAAGTAACATTATCCCCCATTTCAAGATGAGGGAACCAGTTAAGATTTTTAAAAAAAAATTTTTCCCAGGCAAGGAGCAAAGCAATCAAGGCCGGGACTTATTCTGGAAACATCCATGGCCCTTCCATGTAAGCTGCAGTGCTTGAACACCTGTTCCTCACAGCAGACAGGACACTCGCTGCCCCACAGACTCTCTGAGGTGACTTGTTCCACATCAGAACCCAATTCTGCACTGCATGATAAGCTCATGGGTCCACGCAGATACTGGCCGAAAGCTGTAACCACGAACACAATGAAAACAGAGAAATGGCCGAGCGGTGCGTCCTCCAGAGACCCGAGGCCACAAACACCCGAGGCCCCTGGAGCACGCAGGTGGGATTCGGTGCGACAGCCCTCTCGCCACAAGCGTGTCGTGATGGTCCTCGTGCGAGTAGACACAGACGCCCGAGGACAGCAACGCCCAAATCCCAGTCCGCACGCTCCGCACCAGCGCTCCGCACGCACACAGCCCCGGTGGATTCCACTTCCGTCGATGTGGAGGCCACAGCTCAACTGCACTCATGTCACCGGAAGGGTTTGTGAGAATGCATCCAAGATTTCATGAATCTGTGACCTTAACAAGAGACAATCAGCAAGCAGACTTTATACTCAACACAGCAGTACGAGTAAGACTGCCTTCACGGGGACTTGCGTCATTTTCTTCATTGACACATGACGTTTTTAAACACAGGAAAAGCTAAAATATTAAGCACGGTTTTATGTGTGCACCCTGTAAATAATACAACTAAATTGCTAATGGTTATCGAGCAATTAGGGTCAGATTAATAAGTAATGAAAAGCGAATTTGTCTATTTTTCTAAGAGAGATTTAGACTTTGAGCATTTGCAAGTCTGCTGGGAAGTCAAATCGTATCCACCTCTGTGAAGTCTCTGAAACTTTCCCAAATGTGGCCTGATGATGCTTGAGATTTTCTCTGCAGTTCCATACCTCGTACATCATGATCAATTTTCTTCTCAGATTGCTGGGAACACTGCATGGTCAGTAACCAAGATGGAGTTGTGCTGAGGGCAGGGGTCTGAAAACATCAGATTAGGCTTAAATTACACGTTGATGATTTTTTATTCAGCATTTAAGCAGTGTGATGACAGCGTCTGTGGGAAGGCACGGGTGCTTCCTAAGTTGAGGGGGAAGATCACTTATCTTCCTATAGCCCCCGCATCGCTGAAATGCAAACATGTAATTCTCTTGTGTGTTAAATCGAGAAGCTATAAAGACATGAGCTGGCATCTCTAGCAGGGCCTACTAAGTGCTGAAAGGACTTCAAGTTCGTGAGAAGGCCAGTGACTCCACCCTTGGTAACGTCAGAGGAATCGCCAACACCCCCAGAGCAGAAATTCTGGGCATCAGAACTGGCCCCACTTTTCACTTTCCCTTAGGACGCCTGGGGAGGAGCAGGACTCACTTCCCTCCCATCAACTCTGTTTCCCGTCCTGGCATCATGGAACCTGGAGAGGCAGCAGCAGTAAGCCCGTGAGGCTCAGCTCCAAGTACTAGAACTCGCATGTCTGGAAGATTCGATCCAGTGAGTGACTCTGGTACACAGGTTACTGTGACGAACCTCATGATGAACTGAGGTCAAAGTCATAGACGGGGTCTTGGGCTGAACGATAAATCAAATCTTATTAAAACAGGTTGAGCAATATGGTTTAACCTCTTGAATTATAAATGTTTGTAACCGGAGACTGAAATAGAAGAAAATGAATTAAAATTAAATCATGGTGGGTTCTCAGTGAGTTCCTGAGGGAAGTTTAAAAGCATGTGCCTGGTGTGAGAAACTGTGATTGCTTTATGGAAGGACGCAGTGCCCTGCAGAACAGCGGAAGAGCATCCACATTGGCTTGCACGCCAGACTGAAAGCTTCTGCTACAATCTGAGCACACGCGTCACTCACCTGAGTCAACAGGTGCCCATGGCACACAAGCCTCCACTGAAGAGAGCCAACAGCCTCCTCCAGAAAGGAACAGTCAAAAACCACGAAAGGATTCTATGGAAATGTCGACAAGTCCCAGGCTACCACCAAGCCCCGTGCTTCTCAGTGTCCTGCACATTCTCCCCCATCAAAGTGCCATCAGGCAAGCGGGAAGCAAATTCCTTCCTGGAGAAGTTGTAAGAGTCAGTCGGTGAAGCTGAATTACAATGGGCAGTGGATGAGAGATTCTGACACAGCCACAACTCTCCTCTTCTTCAGGCTCCAGGCAAAGACACCCCACCCTGCCCCGTTTTTTTAATACTAACCCTAAATCCAGCCCCCACAAAAGGCTCTTTTCTATTTCTGCCATGTTTGGTCCACAGATATTTACTGAACATGGGCCGGGACCATTCAAAGTCCTCGTCTTACCAGACCTGTGGATATGAGGAAGCGACGAAAAAGTGCTGTGAGGCTGTAAACTCACTGCTGATGTCCCTGGTCAGACCAGCACATCATCCTAATTCATCAGAGAGACAGGGAGGGAGGGAGGAGAAACAGAGAGAGATAGAGGGAGGGGAGCCGGAGACGGAGACAGAGACAGAGAAAAAGGCGGGGGCAACAGGGGACAGAACCCCCAGACATTTCTGGAAATGGTAACTGAATCAGAGAAGGCACCGTTCCACTCTAAGCTGGCCTGTGGCTCTTTTTCACACACTACATTTTCTCTCTGATTTGCACGTCTCTGAAAACAGACATTTGCTGCATTTGTGCCTCGGCCAGGAGCTGCTGCCTTTCAGGAGGCCGCCGGAGAAGCAGCGTGAGAACGGTGCGGCGGGCACGAGCTCAGACATGGGAGCACCGAGGGGACCCGCATCATGCAGCCCGCAAGAATGTTCCTCTCCACACCGAAAAGACACAGACATGTGGAACTACTGACTTCTACTCCTTCTGACTCCAAGGCGAGACAAGGCTTCCCTGCAGAGAACTTTCCTGAGTAAGACCAACGCCCGTGCCTGCACTCAGGGCGTCGCTTCCGCACCAAAGCCACGCGCCTCCTTCAGGCCCTCAGTGGCCTCCCCCAGTGTCCTCATCCTGATCTGGGAACCCACGTGTTCCGTGATGTTCTGCGAAGGGCCTACAGGACTTTGCACTGGGATGAAGGCCGTACCTCTGAGATGCCAGGGTGTGGACCATGGACAATGCAAATCCGTCTAATCTCATGAGTTCTGAAAGGGACCACCTGTCCCAGCTGTGGTCAGAGAGCCAGAAAGATGCCCAGGTGGGAAGGGTTCAGCCCCTTTTGCTAGTTTTGCAGGCAGAAGAAGGAGCTGTGGACCAAGAAAGTTCTAGAATCTAGAAAAATACTGGGAAACATTTTCCCCTCATGCTCCAGAAAGGAGTGTGGATCTTTTATCTTAGCCCAGGAGACACCTGCCACCCTTCTGGTCTAAAGAACTGCAAGATAATACATTTCTGTTATTTCAAATAGAAAATTTTGTAGCAATTTGTTACAGCAAAATAGAAAACTAATACACTACCAAAACACAGCCCTTAATAACCCTAAGCCAAATAAACAGAATATATTATTTATAAGTTCCTGAAAAAGACATTTCCAGGCCCAGATAATTTCTCTCAAGAATTCAACCATATATTTAAAGAAGAATATCAATTTTGTATAATGTCTTTGAGAAAACAGATGAGGAAAGAATACTTCAACTTATTTTATTAGCCCAGTGTTTTTCTGATACCAAAATCAGTCAAAGGCAGTGTAGCAAAAAACAAAAACAAAAAAAGAAAGAAAAGGAAAGAAAACTATAGGCCAACTTTTAATAGCAATAATAAGACTAATGTAATAAACTTAGATGCAAATCTTCAATATAATTTGAGCAAACTAACCTAGGAATATATATAAAATAAAAAGAATACTCAGTGACCTATGAGTTTTATTTCAAGTGTGCAAGGTCAACTTTCAAAAAAGTCAATCAATGTAATAAGCTAATAAGCTCTGCTTATAACCAATTGGCAGATTAAAAAATTGATGAATCCAACATCCACTCTGGATAAAAATGCTCAGCAACTCAGGAAGTGAAGGAAATAAACCTGGAATAAAGAGCATCTGTGAAACCCTGAGTCTAACTCCAGAAGCAATGGCTCAAGATGGTGTGTCGGTCCTCAGATCGGGACTCAGGCTGGGATGCACTCCCACCGTTCTCCCCAAGCACAGCACCGAAAGTTCCAGGCAGAGAAAGGAAGAGCAGACCGGAAAGGATGAAATGCAACTCTATGTACAGGTCCCAGCACTGTGTGTCTGCACCCCAACTGACCCAGAACAGTCAGGAAGGCTGTGATCTCAGCCTGCCCTCTGCACACTCACAGCGAATATCCAGAAACTGAAATTCCACACAGCACCGCTGACAATCGCTCCAAAGAACATAAAATGCTCAGCCGTCAAATGCAGGGACTGTGTGTCTATCATCTAAACGATGAAATGCTGAGGAAGGAATGAAAAAAATCTCAGGTGAATGAAAACCGTGCTGTATTCATGGATGAGAACACAACACAGTGAAGGTGAAAATCCTTCCAAACTCATCAACGGCGTTAGGGCAATCGTG
>RJWH01002324.1:165966-184944 GCA_004363575.1 Solenodon paradoxus
GGGGGGGTGACAGTCAGTCATGAGCACAGACCAGAGGCCCAGAAACATCTTCGCATGGTTTTGACACAAATATAAAGCCAATTCCATGACAGAAAGAAAATCTTTTCAACAAATAGGACTTGAAAATTTGGACACGAACTGGCAGAAACAAAGGATCTTAACCTAAACCTGCTACCATCTATAAAAATGAACCCAAAAGAGATCACAGCCTGCAGTGGGAAACAAGCCTGCAAGTCAGGAGGAACAGAAGGATCAAAGCACTGGAGTCCAGCACCAGGACAAGAGTTCTTTCACTTGGGAGGGAAAACAAACCACAGGAGGGAAAAGTGGTGCCTGGACCCTCATTCAAATGCGGAACCTCCTTCTGTAAAGCTCACTTAGGGGTATTTACAGGTAATGTAGAGACTGAGAGAACACTATCGAACCTCCTGTCCTGCCAAAGACTAGCATGGTGACAGTGAACAAGTCTCATAAGGTTCAAAAGAAAAGCAAATACCAACACAACTAAAAATGGGAAGGATGTACAGATGGTAAATGAACACACGAAGAGACAGAGAGACACTCCACATCAGGAGCTGTCGGGGAAACACAAGGAGAACCAACTGTGATAACACACGCTCCCTATTCGATGGGTAAAATAGCACAAACAAAAGTACTGGTAACAGCAGGTGCTGGGGAAGAGGTCAAGGAGCGGCCCCCTCACCCACGGCTGGAGGGATTCTAGACCAGCAGCAACTTTGGAAAACTCACTTGGTAGCATCTTTAAAGATTAAACCTGCAATGGTAACAAAACCCAGAGTGGTACTGGGCGCGTGATTTCCTCCTGCCTTCTCCGCACGCTCCTGAGGACTGCAAACTACACTCCTACAGAGCAGCTCGGGGATGCCCGCGGGGAGTATGTGTGACAGTCGCCAACCGCAGCCCCCGACGCCCTGCGCGACGGAGAGCGGACGTACCGTGGCGCATCGTGTCCGGGACTCGGCTCGCGGAGGAGGCCCAGTGCGGGCACGTGGCCCGCAGGTGTGCAGGCCTGGGCAGAATTGCAGCAAGCTGGTGTCACGCGCCGTGAGTGCCTCTGCGGAGCGCTGGTGAGTGACACGCCGGAAATGGAATTTAATTCTGCGGCTTTCAGGGCACACGGAGAAAAGAAGTGGTTACGGTTGTAACGGGTGATGGGAGGGATGGTCATGAGGAATCTCGACTGTTCAGTGGCTGCTGTGGAGGTGACACAGACCTAAGTGTGTGCGAGCTGGACATACGCAGACACGCACAGCACATATTCAAGCACAAAGACAGAGACACAGACACACAGACGCATATACAAATACTCATACACACAGACACATGTGTGTAAGTACAAACAGAGACAGATACACACACACAGGGAGTGACACTGTAGAAAACGGATTAATATTAGCAGATTATATCACTGTCAATATGCTTGATGTAAAATTTCATTACAGTTTTAACGATATAATTATTGTGTCTGTGTCTGCATCTCTGTATGTGTGTGCATGTGTGTTCTTGTGTGTCTTGTGCATCTGTGTGTGCATGTGTGTTTTTGTGTGTCTGTGTGCATCTGTGTGCGTGTGCATCTGTGTTCTTGTGTCAGTGTCTGCATTTCTGTATGTGTGCATGTGTGTGCACGTTCTTGTGTCTGTGTCTGCATCTCTGTATGTGTGCATGTGTGCATGTGTGCGTTCTTGTGTGTCTGTGTGCATCTGTGTGCGTGCACACTGAATTCTGTACAACTTTCACACACGTAGGGAGGCAGAGACTCTGCCGACGTAGGACAGCAGGTGGGTGAGGTGGAATTACCAGATGACACACCCCCAGAGTCCAAGATGAGGGGTCCAGGACAGTGAGTGGCACTCAGGGGCAAGTTAGCTAGGCCAGAGACGTCACTCTCCAACCCCACTGCGCTGGACTCTGAGTCTGACCCTCAGAAGAAAATGCACTGACTATCCCCTGGGATTTACTGGGGCCTTATTTCTAATCGCAGGAGCATTTTCTTTCTCAATGGTCTTTCTGTTCCTTTAAGAAAACACGCCTGGGATTACAAAGACCAACTACTGGGGTCAGAGAGGTCGGTCCTGGGGTCAGCTAACAAGGCTGGGGGCTATTTCGGGTCATGCCTTTGGGGACTGCCAGTGGTCCTCGCTCCCACCCTTCTCAACTTCTCAGTTAATCCTCCTTTGTGTGAGAGGTTTAATTTTGAACTGAACAAGGGGGTAACTTTTATACTTTTCACAAGATGAAACTACGGTTGATGAAGCACCACTTGGAAGAGTGAAAATGAAGGTAGTTCCCAGATCTCTTGGAAACAGAAACGGGAACAAAAACAGCTGTGAGGGAGGGGCTGCCCTGCTGTACCAGCCCGAGACACACGGGCAAGACGGATGCAAACAGGGGAACCGTGGGTGCTGAAGCCAGACAGACAGAGCAGAATAGTCCAGAAGAGCTGTGATTTCCCAGGGCACCTGAATCTCTCCCTAGTTCAGCTGCCTCAGAAGAGCGGGGGGACCTGCTCTTGGCGCTCTTTCGACCAGCACCAGTGAACATGCATTCTGCTTGAGGACACGCCCAGAAACAGCTACAGGCTGGGAACCCCGGAAACCAGCGGTGCAGGATGCTGCGTGGAGCTCCGGCATCCACGGCGGCGTCGGCCTTAACTCTTCGGGTTCCCACCCCAAGCGCAGCATGACTCTGGAGCTGCGCTGCAGCGTGAACATGACGGCGCAGGAGACGGATGACCCGGCGAGCTGTCACCACTGACTGGCCGCTGCCCCTCCACTAGCGCCGGCTCCATGTCCATCACCTCACTTGGGACATGGCCCAGACTCGCAGCAAGTCTTCCGTCGTGACCAGTTTGCTTTTGAGTCACCCCAACCCATCAGCAATCGCACTGTCCCGTCACCGCTGTTCAACCAGTACCCGCCACGCACCTCCCTCTTCAGCAGCCTTCAGACTGGCTAACTCCTTGGGGCCTCCAGGCCCCTCCATCAACCCTCATTCCGAAAAGCAGGGGGCACCTGCATCATCATCGTGGCTGGGCCCTTTCTTCTGAGCCTTCCCGAAGCGCCTGGCTTTGCCACGTCGGTCCTCAGTAACTAGCATCTCTCTCCTCTGAAGTGACAGACATGGCACCCATGCTCCACATCCTTCAAACAGCTCTTTCCACTGGACACTGCTCTCGGAGGAGTTTTAAGCAGAGTTGAGGCTGAAAGCACAGGCGAAGCTGACTGGTCTTGCTACCATGTCTTGGCCACTCAGCCACTCTGCTCCTGAAGGGCCTAGTAGCAAATCACGGACCATCAGTGTTTTAAGATTCTTGTCTGCACTGGCCCCTAAGCAAAATCAAATCAGCAAACAGAGCGATGAGCAAAGCCGTACTGACTTCCTTGGCCAAGAAAGGGGAGGGGAGCGAATGTGCTAAAAGCCATCTCGAGGGAAAAGGGATGGGGCAGGGGTTTTGGAAACAAACGTACGTGGTGGGGAAGGTAATGCAGACGGGGGAGGGTGATCTCTGGTGGCAGAACTCTGAGCGATGGGCAGTCTGGGCAGGAGTGGCTCCCTTTACATGGCTTGTGCCATATACGGAGGGCGAGACTCGGCTGTGGTCTTGGGGCCCACGTGGTTGAGGTCACGCTGTTCCGGGCCGTCCCCGCGGCTCGTCTC
The DNA here is from genome assembly GCA_004363575.1 of Solenodon paradoxus. Classification (NCBI taxonomy): domain Eukaryota; kingdom Metazoa; phylum Chordata; class Mammalia; order Eulipotyphla; family Solenodontidae; genus Solenodon; species Solenodon paradoxus. The sequence goes on from RJWH01002324.1 coordinate 169,645, forward strand.
TGCTGCAGCCCCGCTGTCCAGCGGCCTGGGCCCCGATGACATTCTCGAGGCGGCACGTGGAGGCTCCGCTCCAGAGTTTTAAGCACGGTGCCAGCGGAGAGCCAGGCGGCGGTGGGAGGGGCTGCCTGCCTCACGCGGAGACAGGGACGCCTCTGTCACCGCCCGTGTTCCTGGCGCGGCGAGAAAGCCTAACTGCTGTGCGCGCTCACTCGGGCGAGAGCAGAGGCGCCGCGGCCGGCGGCGTGATGTCACGGTGGACAGGTGAGCAGAGACGCAGCGCTCGGCCTCCTCATCCTAACACTGCCGTCCGCTCCCACCGAGACGCTCTGCCACCGGGCTCTTGAAGTCCACGTGCGAAGACAGGGACACAAGAGCTGAGGCATTAGGGCCAGAGGCGGGGGCATCTTACAGTCACAGATGCAGGTGGAAGGTTGAGGAAGGAAGGCTACTGGCCGGACACCTGTTCCCGTGTGGTTTATAAAGATTCCACCCGTTCTGAACGACAGAAAACCCTGGACTACAAGTCTCAATGACGGAGCTCTTCTCCAGCACGTCTGGACGCAGCCCCGTCTGCCGGGTCCCCTGAAGAAGGAGCCTGACTGCCCGGGGGAGAGGTCTGGCCTCTGATTCTTCTCTTTCCTTTACATTAAAAATGGGTCTCTCCTGTTCCTCCTCCCTCCTTGTGACCGATGACTTCGCAGCAGACGTGCGTCGCCCTGTCAGGACCGGGCGTTACGGCTCGTGTCTACCTGCAGATTCCTGCATCTGAGCACTGCCCCCTGAATTCGCTTGCCTTCTGCTTGGGGGCCCAACTCGCGAGCATTCACGCAGGGAGTTCATTTTTAGACTTTGGCTCCCATATTTTCAGGCAGAAGCAGAAGCTGTGTGGGTTCTTGGGATTCTGTTCCATGAATTTGAACCTGTCCTTCAGACGCGGGGCTCTCACTACAGCAGCGAAGCTGTCTAAAGGCTGAATGAGAAACAGCTGCAAACACCTATAATCCACTATAGGGGACACACAGGGGACCTGCTCGGCCCACCCCAGAGCCTGAACACATCAGAGAAACCTGCAAGTAAGTCCATACCTCTTCCCTGTGCCCCTTTCTGAACGCAGATGATACCAGACTCACGTATGAGTACCTGAGTGCAGGTGGGAGGAAATAGCTCTAGCTTTGCCATTCTGAGGAGAGATATGTCCTTCATTGTAGGAGCAGGCCTAGAAGGAACTAATTAAATCCTACAAGAAATCAGGACCCACAGGACCGAATAGAGTCAATGAACTCTCTGTCTCTGACCTCATTTTCTTGTGGTTTATTTTTTGTTTTATTCGGGTTTGGTTTGTTTTAACCCAAGGGTTTTCAATTCTAAAGACACAAGCTGAGCCGAGAAGAACGGCAGAGAGGAAGCAGACAGGAGAGTTTGGAATAAAAAGGGTAAACTCTTGGAAACCTGTAGCATAAATAAATTGCAATGTTTTTGCAGGGATTACAATTCCTCTAGACATTAAACATGTGTCTAAGGTCAGTGCTTTGGTTCAGGTGAAAATGAAGCCTGGAAATGAGTGGATTTGAAATCAGTTCCTCCAGGAGCCCAGACTTAGAGTGAAGACATGGCGGGCCAGCTGACCCGGGCAGCGCTGGCCAGGTCAGATCGAGGTGGCATTGTTCACACAGCCCTGAAGGCCCTTTCAACAGCTAGCAAAGCTTCCAGAAAAAGCCACTGACATCACTTTTCTGCTATTCCGATTAAATGCCTTGAAGCATAAATCTTTTCTTTCCCTGTCTTAATACAACACCCAGATTATACCTATGAAAACTCAATCAGCTTTTATACAGGCTCCACCCAGTCCATCTTGAAGTCCTATCACCCCAACACCCAAGTTCTTGATCTCATTCCCAGTTTCCATTCATTGAGCCCACACATATTCCAGCACTTATGAAATCAACTTTCCTTGCCAGCCCCCATTCTCTATGTATCAGGCCCATCAGTTCAGTTCTGAAATGTCCCCTGTGTAAATAAAACTCTGTGTAAAAGCTAGATAATTGAAGGAATTCAGATTCCAAATAAGCCTCTTCTCCTCTCTTACTGGTTTAGAAGGTAGAAATACCTTCTTTCTCCCAGACCTTCCCTACAACCCAGCTCCCCAAACGCCGCATCTGGGGACGTCTGCCAGCTTTCAATCTGCATCTTGCTCAAACCCCCAGACCACGCGTCCCAGCTGGCTTTCACGTGTGCCCGGGAGGTCCTGCCTCCAAGGCAGAGCCCCATCTGCTCTCATTTTCCAGGTTTCGGCTCCAGCCTAGCTTATGTCCCAGGAATTCCTCCCTAATGCATGGGGCTCAGAAATCTGGCTTCAAAACCACTTCAGCAAGAAGCCAGGCAAGTATTTTCAGTTAATTATTCTGTAACAAGAGTTTTTAGTGCACGCCGGGCACCCCAGCCCCGAGCATCTTGCACACGTGCAGCGTGATTTTCTCAGCCCTCTTCGTGGAGAGGAGTCAAACCTGAGAGCCGTGAACAGCGAAAACGGAGGGAGGAAGCAAGAGAAACTCGGGGTACAAAGTCAGCAACGCAGGAGACGATCCACAGGCCAGTTTCAATGGCCGGGGCGGACATTTTCTTGTCTCCTGACAATCCCCGCAGAGACAAGGCCTATTTGTGGCAGAACTTTCCTGGCCCACACTCCTCCTCTACGAAGCGGCATTGCTGTTTTACAAAAGGACAAATGCAGGCCTTGAGACGGCAAATGCTGTCAGTGAGGCAGGGCAGCACCCGCAGTGGGCACGAGAACCCCGTGTGGGGCGGGAAGCCGGAGGGGCCCTTCCACTCTGCCCCCGCGCCGGCCACAGCTTCGGCCCGTCCAGCAGGCGTGCGGTCTAGCAGCTCAGCAGAGCCGCAGGGGTTTCCGAGGCGGCTTTGCTGACACATTTAGAGAGCTTGCCCCAAACAAACCCTTCTCCCGGCAGACGGGCCTCCAGGCCTCCTCTCACCTGACCTTCGAAGTTTCTCCGAAGACACTAAGTGGGCTCTAGTTTCTTTTCCTTTCTCTTGTGTGCGCTCCACTGGATCATTGAATTAATCTGTGCTTCCCCAGCAGGGAGTGGTTTTCTTGTAAAACCTAGTTATTCAGCAGCGGGACAGTCATCCATGGTGCACCCTGGTGGCCTGGGACATACAATCCCAGGAACAGGGCTTATGACCCAAGGCCAGGGGAGCACCAAGATGGACAACTACATAAAATAAACCCTTCTTCCTCCTCTCTCTCAGCCTGCCTGCCTGCCTACTCACCTTCACAAGCCAACAACACTTGCTTGATTTTTAAAACAGTACACTCTTTTATTACTGGAAGGAATAATATGGAAGTCTGGAAGCATCACCCACCAAGAAAATAATAAAACTTTCCACAGCCACTACTGCACCTGCAGAATATATACTCTTTTTTTTTTTTTTTTTAAATGAGTAAGCCACCAGGATTTTAAAACCGAACTTGCTCACAGAAGGTTTCTCATACCACAGACACAGGCAGATGGCTGGAAGGAAACAAAGCTCATGTCGCCAGCAGATGAGGAACTCACAGCCAGTCTTCCATCACCTGTAATCCTACCTGCTCCCCATTTATCTGGGTTATTCTGAAACCACCTGGGCCACCGTGGGGTTTCAACTTAAGTAGCCCCATTCTGTATTTGTATAAAATAAACGTGCTCTCCATTCAACATAACCTGACACCATTTTTTCACCTTCTCTGATGTACAAGCGTCACAGGAGTGTATTCACATCAATAAATATCCATCCTGAATGCGCAGACGTGCTCTCTCTCATCAACAGTTTTCACGTGACTTGCATGAATCAGGATAAAATCCAAGCCCACACGGGGTCGGAGCCTTGGGGTGCGGTCGGGGTCAGCGCACGGCCACGCCGCGGGCCCGGCAGAAACGCGGAGCCCCAGGTCCCATCCACACCCCACCCAGGCTCGTGAGCGAATGTCTGAGGCTCACGGGTTTTGAGTCTCTTTTAAATCTCTAGTTCCCCACTCTCTCTCGGCTTCAGCTTTCTCTTCATGAATCTTCTGAGAGGAAACCGGGCGCCCGTCTCCACGGGGCTCACGCCACATCGCTGTTACTAGCTTTATTCTCAGGGTTCTGCTGAACGCACTCCTTGGCCTCCTGTTTTAATACAAATGGGACCTCTCTCTAGTGGCCTGGAGATGAGAGTCTCCTCGTGGTCATCTGCAGATCAAGACTTGCACGAAGCCTTAAGGAATGGTGCTATCCTAGCCTCCTTCCTCTGTGTCGCTGCAGCATTTCTAAGGTCGGCATGCCTCCCGTCAACTCTTTATTCCTCTGAGGCATGGTCTGTGTAACGACGAGAGGACAGCATGACTCTGAATTTAGTTTCAAAACAATAAGTTGGTTCCCAAGCAGATGCCAAAGGTGACTGATGCAGGTTTAGTATTTTTCACATTTTTACTTTGGAAGGGTTGAACTGTCTGATATTTTGCCGTCATTCCAGCTCTCACTGAAGCTAAACCCTTCCTCTCTGGCCAGCAGGTGCGTCTCTCCTGGCTCCTCCCCTCCTTTCCAGCTTCGTCTCGAACCCTGAAGCCAAATTCTTCCTCGTGTGACCAGATGCCCCACGTGAGTGCAGACATCTTCTCCTCTCACTTGGACCAAGCTCTTCTCCAAGAGACCAGACTTACCTATGGGGAGTTGTTTTCTCTCCTTTTCAGAACACAGGTCCGCTCAACAGGCTTTCTTTCCAGACAGCATCATTTAAACTGATACTTAAATCTATAGGCTAAGTGGGTCCTTATCAATCAACTTAGAGTACGGCGGTTTTATTCACAACGAACTCTCTTGTCATTTTTCATTTCTCTGAGACAACGCAGCCCTGATCTCAATGACGTCAGCATCACTCCTTACATGTCCCGCCTGATGAAATTTTAGGTTGTGTCCAGTGTGGCTATTCAAAGACTGTGGCAATCAATAGCCCTTCAACGGCAACATCTCCTAGTTTTGCAAATTTTTCTTTGGGATAGGCTGGCGGAAGTGGTTGGGCATCAAATGACAGGCAACGCATCCGTGAATGGGGTGATGCTGTAAAGCAGTGTGTGCTCCTGCATCACACCGTGATGTTACCCCACAGCAAGGAGGCGGTCCCCTCCATCATTTCCTTATTTCTGGGCGTCCAGCCCGCTTTCGACCGACCACAATTCTCAGTGCTTTACTGAGCACCTGAAGGAAGATAAATCAATGTGCCGCCTGTTTCAAGTCCCCTGGGTGGGGGCTAATTTCCCTCTGCATTTGGTAACTCGGCTGTGACCCAGCCTCTTACTCAAGGAGGTGCTGGTCGCCACATCCCATGGACACAAGCCCAGGATCCCTCAGAGCTACTGGCCGAAAATGCGCAGTTGCTACAGATGAGCAGTCGTGGTTGCGTCACAATTCTCTTAGTCACAATTCTCTTAGACTCGAACCCCACGCTGTCACTGACACAAGGTAACAAGTACCGATGAGACTGTAACATTTTCTTCCAGCTGTACAAGAATTAACTCGGATGCGTTTTGTATATGTGTGTGTCCTCTAAGTTGAGAACTTGGGCCTGTTATTCTATTTCTTCTTCTTTCTTTTTCCTTCCACTAAGTATTAATAACCTGCTTTTCTTAAGGCTTTAGGACTGGCAAACAGAATGAACTTCCCACACTCTCCGCTGCGGAACTGAAGTGTAAGGCTGAGGCTGAGGCTGAGCCAGCCCCGATTCAAACCCCACAAATACTCGCTGCCTGCCTCTGCTGAAAAGACATCAGGTGTTCAAATCCAGTGTTTAGACAGATGAGGTTTAGTAGCGGAGTGAGTTCTCCATAAAACTCCAGTACAAAAACTGTCTCCTGGAACGCCTTTCTCTGCCATCTAACACTAGTATTGGCACAAAGCGGACGCGTCTTTAAAAATGAGGCCACGGTGACTGAACACAGGTGGCGATCTTCTGATCCACATGCATGGAACGCAGAGACATATCTTTAATGTAGACTGACTATGTCCCCCCCTCGGAGGCTGCCAGCAGCTTGGGCTGGAAGGAAACACATGCCTCGCCTCTGCTCGGCCATCTTTCGGGAGAAACCCAACTCAGAAGTCCCGGAGCCGCACCTTTGGAAGAAGTGGCTTCGGAACAGAGCCCCACACAGCTGCAAAGACAGGCTGGGGCTGAGCCCGCTCAGCAGGAGACGGTGACAGATGATGGAAACCGTGCTGCTATAGGCAAAGCGTGGAGGAAAGGCTCCCCTCATGGCACGGAAGGCGAACATCTCCTCTCTCCTCTGGGCACCGAGCTCTTGTCTCACATTATTCTCAACTCGCCCTTGCAGGCGATGGGGGGCGGGGGAGACTGGTCCACATATTTTCACTCAGAAGTGTACCGAAAAGCCAACTTTCTGGGAAGACACACAGGCATGCCAACAACAGTTTTCTAGTTTAAAATCTTTGCTGCAAGACACCAGCCCTGCTGCATGTTTGTTTTATTTTAAAGCTCAATGTCTCTACATATTTGTCTCATAACAGAGAATGACAACCCTGCAAGATAGAGAACACTCGAGTTGCTATTCACTTAACATGTGTTAAGTGAATAACATGACTTGGAAATCAGAAAACTGAAGGAATGATGACTCCAGGCAAATACCTGAAAAGAGAACCCTTTGAAAATGCTCTGCAGCTCTGAGTGGAGAAGCACCAGCCTGCCGAGAGAGGCCTGAGATTCGGACAGAGAAGCAAACGCTTGCATCTGGAAAGCAAGCACCCAGACGTGCCTGCTGCCGAGAGCAAGGCCCCAGAGGATGATCGGGCTTTCAGCCTGAGGACCTGGAGGCTCTGGGATCTCTTGTGATGCCAGCAATCCTGTTCTGAGCCTTCTGTGACACCCTGACCCAGACACACCCAGGGCCTCCGCTGTGCAGCAGGTCAAACCGGAAACCTGGCATTTCCTTACAAACCGGATTGAAAACACAACAGTTAGGAGATGCTTAATTAAGTCCAAAACCAGGAGGCAGGGCAGGCGACCCGTGTGGCCACACACGGCTCAGGGAACTCCAGGGTCCCTGGTTGGAATCTTGAATTATGAGGTTTGATCATGGAGTTTGTGTTTGATAAGTGAAAGCTATAGAAGAATAGGGTTCTTCTGTCGGTTCACACGTGGTCCTACATCCCACAGCCTCCCAGTCTTCAGTCACCACCTGCCTGCCTCCCAGGACGGGTCCTTGGTCTCCTGGCCCCTGGCCTCCCACTGCCCGTTGCTCCCAAGGGCAGCAGCCTGACCTCTGCCCGGGACAGGCGCCGATGGCGCCGGTGGAGGGCAAGGGCACTGCAGCTTTCTGTAGTCTGCTGTTCTCAGCGGGGCTGGGGACACAAAGCAGTGCAGGAGCAGGCACCACCCCAGTGACTCAGCACGGCACAACTGCCCACAGGTGCAGGTGAGCCCGTGTCCACCCGGCCAGCCACGCGTGTCAGGCACAGAGGCTGCCGTGACCTTGGGCGAGCTGCTCCTGGGTGAAGCGGCAGGCCTGTGGATGGGGATGGACTCCGGCCCGTGGGGTGAGGTAACCCCAGCTCATGGCTGCCCATGGCTGCCCCTCACCCTGGGGGCACTGGGGCACCACCTGTGAGGGTCTGGATTTTCTCCTGTGGTGTCCCCATTCCCGAGAAAGAGGAATGTTAAATATCAAATTAAAATAATCCTGAGGGATGGAGATGAGTTAGAGGCCAGGGCAGAAAGGCAACAGTTATGAGATTCATAATCGAAGGCCTCTCGTGCGTTTTGATTGCTGCTCCCGAAAGAGGAGGCTGGCACCCCCACCTGGCTGGGGGTCCTCCCAAGTGCACAAGTGGCCCCGCCTGGAGTCATCACCCATTGGCGTCTGCAGACCTGCACCTGAGTCGGAGAGGCTGCTCCTACCAGGGGACAGGCAGTGCTCACACCTCTCCGCCTCCACGTCTCTCCCGACCTTCCACCAGCCCTGCTGCCTCATCCTCGCTCCGCAAAACCTCCAAGGGGTCGCCGAGAAGCACAGCCACCTCCGAGTCCACAGGCGCCCACTGCATTGAGGAGCACCAAGTTCAAAGTCCTTCTCTGACTCACAGCACCCATGTGACCCGGCCCTTGCCAGCCTCTGCCCTTTAGCCCGTAGTGTTCCAGCCTCTCTGCCCCTCTTCCCACCACATGCACCACACATTCTCCACCCGCCTCCAGGCTCAGGACAGGCTGCTTCCGCTCCACAGGTTTTCAGAAGCCCTGTCCCCAAAGGGTGCTGCTTCCTCCTTGCCAGCCTGCTAGCCGCTGACCTCTGCATGAGTTTCTTTGTGGGTTCTGTCTGCCTACCGCTCTAGGACAGAGTGTCCAGGATGGGAGTGTCCGTTTTCTCACCTAGTCTGTGCCAGGCACCTGCCCAGGCAGCTGGATGATGAGTAAGCATGTTATTGCAGGCGCCATGCTCTAGTTCTGACAGTTTGGCGTTTTTGAAGGCTGAGACTTGGGACTCTGGAGTAGGGATTCCATTCACCACAAAGCAAACAGCTTTTCACTTCCCATATGCAAATCTGCACATACATTTCAACTCCTGACCCTATTGTTATTAGGTGGTCCCCAGGTTACTCATGAGTTACAATCATGGGAGACAGAAAATGCATGTTACTCGGGGAAGAGTAAGTTAAATTTTGAGATGAATCCGAAATGACTGAGAGGGATGAGCTCCGATCCAACTTCCCTGGACAAACTGTTTTCCTCTCTGCCATCCTCCCTCCCTTCTGTCTTCCCATCTTTCCTGGTTTTGAAATCCAGTCTGTGACACTGACCCTTCGAATTAGGTAACCAAACTTAAGACCACTGCAACGGTTTTACATGAAATGCTATTTATGTCAAACACTATTTGAGTTTCGGGTTAAGGCCTCGGTGGGAGACTGAAGAGTGCCACCTCCATGCTCAATATGTCCACATCTCAATGCCCAGGACCTGAGCATGTCTCACCTCACGCGACAAAAGGCACTGCAATGTGATCAAGTTAAAGATCTTGGGATGGGGATACTAGCCTGGACCAGTGTAATCACAAAGGTCCTTCCTTATAAGAGGGAGCTGAGAGGATCAGAAAGAGAGCCTGGAAATGCTCCCTACTGGGTTTGGGGATGGGTGGTGTGGCCACGAGCCAAGAGGCCACCTGCAGGTGGTAGGTACCAGGTAGGTACCAGGAAAGGTAGGAGGCAGATTCTTCCTAGAGCCTCCAGAAAAATGCAGCCCTGCTGATGTGGTGACTTCAGGACCCCCATGCCTTTCAGAGGCAAGTGATAAAAAGTCCATGCTGTTGTGAGCCGCTAAACTGGTGGCACAATGTTACAGCAGCCATAGGAAGCTAATGTGTTTAGGATTAAGAAACCTTGCCTTGCCTAGGGATGTCACGTGGAGAACTACAGGGGACTGCCCACAGCCCATCCTTACACATCCCGACACAAGAACTCTGATAAGGCAGAAAGGCCACTGGATGCGCATAAATCCTAAGGACCCAGGTTTGACACCTGCAGAAAGGGTAGAAACCAAGACAAACAACCAAAGAGAATAAATAAAAATGCTTCTTCCTCCTCTCTCTTCTCTCTTCCTGCCTTCCTACTTGCCTTCATTCCTGCCTGCACCTTTCCTTTAAACAAACAAAAACAGAATTCTGGTCCAACCCAGGGAATGGAGCTGAAGAAAGTAAGACGCACAGAGAATCAGTGTCTGGACCCCCAACGCTCCCAGAGAATGACAGACTCCTGCTCCGCATTGAGCTGGGTAACAAAACTTTTATACTGACAGAAAAGAGCCCTGTATGCAATTTAGGACTTAGAGCATCATTTTACGATTGTGAAAGAGTAAGGTTTCAAGAAATAGGTGCCATAAATAAAAGCAGAAAGGGAGCTGTAATAGATGTAAGAGTCTCTGGGACATGGCAGGGACAGGAGGTTTCTTCTCCCCAAATCCACCTATCAAAGCCCGAGCCCTTCGACGTGGCGGCTGGGAGATGGGTCCCTGAGGAAGTAATCAGGTTTTAATTAATGACGTCATAATGACGTGAGGGAGTGGCCAAGGGAGGACAAGCAAGAAGGCGGACACTAGGAGCTAGGATGTGACAACCAGATTCTTTAAGTTCCTGAGAGAATACTGATGTAGGTAGATGGGCCTTGGAGGGCTGTTTGGGATCACAGGGGAACCTGAATGCAGTCTGTGTCTTAGATGGGGCTGGAAACGTATATTGAGATAAAGTGAAGATTGTGGACTAAACATACATAGATTAGAGGACAGTGTGTATAGTAATGCCTTGTGAAAAAATGTAAGTGTATACATGTCTATGTGTGTATACTTAATTGTGTGAGGACAGACACAAACAAACAAACGTGTTATCACTTGCATCTTTCAGTGGCATGCTGCTTATCTGTAGTCACTAATTCTCCACAATATACAAGTATGCCCACAAAGCATAAAATATTTTTTTTTAAATTGATGCCAAGTCCTTCTTTAGGAAAAAATAATGTCCATGAATGGGATGCGTCTGATCTCCATTATGTCTCACATTGAACCATTTCCATTGTCCTGTCTTTCTCCTGATGAAGCAGCCACCAGGGCCCTTTGAGAAAACCCTTAGTACTCTCCCCCGTGTTTACACTTGGGAGACACTGCATAATGTTTGTTGATTAACTGACAGACCTGGGATTTGCCTTTCTCACAGTCCAAAACTCTAGCACACAATTGCTAGAGAAGAGTTAATATTTATTCAGATGGATGCCAATTCTTGGTCTCTAGACATGGTAATGATCCCTTTCTAAAGAGTCTTGGATGTTGCCCTGTTTTCTAACTGGCTCTAAAAAGGATAGGGCTGGTTTGTTCATTTACAACACAAAGAAGAAATCTCTTCCTCCCAGTCCCTGCCAGATGGATTGAAATAGGGAAAGAGACAGGAGGCTCCTCAGTCATGCACCAGGTGACAAGAAAACAGCTTTTCCGAAGAGTAAAACTGCTCTTTCTCTGCAGAGAGCATCTTCAGAAGCAAGAAACAGCTGGGCTGAAAGTTGAGCCTTTGCCCCCACTCTCCCTGTGCTAAGCCAGGAAAATGTTATCCCGGAAACTCGTGATGGAGCAGAGTCCTGAGAAATGAGGCTGCCTGGGAGCAAAGGGGGCTGGTGACATTGAATTGAGGACTTGCCCAATTTTCCATCTGGTTGAGAAAAAAAATCAAGGTGAAACAGTTGGGTCCCAATCTGAAGTGTGTGGCTGTGCTGGAGGCAGGGGTCCCCCGATTACATTCTCTCAAGGCGCTGGATCGTGGCAGCAAGATGCCGCCAGCCCACAGCCCACGAGAAACAGAAAGCTCCCTGCTGTCCCAGAAAGGCACTTAAGGTTGTTAACTTCTGACCTGCTCCACTGGGGAGAGAAATGGGTCACAGTGAAGTGGGGGGCCGAGGAGTCTCACGGATTGGTGTTAATTCCCTGGCTCTGCCCTATACAAGCTGCCTGACCCTGGGCCAGTGTTGCTCCCTGTCCCTGGGTCATCTGTGAAAAGGACACTCCCGCAGAGGCTACTGCAGGCCCCTGCCCCATATCATGGCGATTGGCTATGGTCAGTAAGTCTTTCAGGGTTTTGACCCTACTTCTTGACACAGGGAGGTTCCATTATGACCCTATTACCCTCAACCGCTGAGGCGGGCGGGCCTTGCTTGCGGAAACCTCCAGCTGCTGGATAGCTTCGGCTTTAACAGCTTTTGCCGTTTTTCTCTGCTGTCCCTTGCACGGCTCCTTCCTCAGTTTCCAGCTGCCCCTTTGCAGCATTCATGACTTACAAGCAACCCAGGCAGTTCACCGCCGGGATTTCCACGGGCGGGAGACTCCCAGAAGAGGAGGAAGGACAGACAGCTGTGATGTGTCTGTCCCACTGAAACTGCCACCTGACTGGACCACGCTGCCTCAAAAACCCGAAGTCCCCAGCCCTCTGAGTGACAGCGGGCATCTTGTCCTCCAAGCTGGCACTCTGTGCCTAAGCTGCTGAGGAACATCCCAACCCGAGTCACTTCTCTCACCTGAGAGCTCAAGGACTCTCTGGGGCCGCAGAGGGTCTGCCCCACGATCACCAGCAGATTCTGAATCACGTATGTATTGAAGGCCCTGAGGCCCCCTGACTTCCAAGCCCGGGAGAAGTGGCCTTCCTGGAGCAGGTGCAGACCTGAGCACGTCAGAACGCTGGGTCTCCCACGCCGGGCTCCAGGGTCTGTGCTGCCCTTCGTTCTGCACGAGCACCGCCTGGGTCTCGTCTCATTTTGATCAGCGCTCCGCGTCTCCGCCGCAAAGCCTACGTGTCCCTGCACACCCCCCACCCCCATTCTCGACAAACGCAGACCCCAGCGTGCTCACACCGCCGTCCACGGGCCCAGCCCAGTCTGCCTGTGGTCCACAGTGGGAGCCACGTTTCTTTCTAGAACTTAGATGTTTCTCAGTCCTTAGCTATCGCGTCCCCTTCAGTCTTTCATTCTACATTGTATGATGGTCACTTTGTTTCCAGGTAACCTTCCTCCACCCCTGCATCAATGCTCATTTCTCAAGGATTTCTTTTTTACAGCATCTCCTCTCCCGAGCCTGACCTCCCACCTTCTCTCTTTTGATATTTCCTTATTTCCCAGAACAGTCACACCTGCGCTGTTGGAAATACGATAGGAACCCAGGTTACACCTGGCACCCTACCTCTCATCCATTCATTCACACCCCAAATAATCTCACCAGTAAAGCAAGAAAGGAGTGCAAGGATGAGCCAGTAGACCCATTCCAGGGGTCCACACCCCGCCACATGGGTGAACCGGCCCTCTTCAGAGGGACCTGGTCCAGGCACCAAAGCCCAGCTTCTCCATGTTCTGTGAGGACTTTTCAGGAGGTTCAGAACGTAGGGAGCCACCAGGGTGTCACATGCACCTGATCCCCACGTCTGATAACACTCTTACAATGCCTGACGTGGAGCTGATGCTACCAAGAGAACCAAACATTCTGCAGCTCCCGCCTCCAAGCCATGAGAGAAGAATCCTGAGCGCTTAGAGCCCTTCTACCCCGAGATCCTCAGTCTGCTGGCGTTTGTTGATGGGCTACTATGAAATCAGAGCAGCCGTCCACCAGGGCTTGCTACCGGGGAGGCTCCGACCTCGTGGGAAGCAGCTCTGCTCCACGATCAGTTTGCAGAAGACGGGAAAGTCCTCCAGCACCTGGATGTCACACCCACCAGCAGGGGAGCCACCATCGGAGATTCACCCGTCACCTGTAGGAAATGCAGGCCAGCATCGGCCCGCAGTGGGCAGAGGACCCCACCAGCCAGCCGGGAGCCCTGACCCCCGCACCTCACCGTCTACACTGGGAATTCACTGACCCCACCGGCCACCGCACAAGAGTGTGAAGACACGCTCCTCACAACCAGCGACCTGAATCCAAGGAGGATCTAACGGTCTCTGCTCTGCGGCAGTGCCGGCAGGTGGCTGCTTTAGATGAAACATTGTTCTTCATGGACTTGCTGACTTATTATAAAGGATACGCTCGGGGAAGTGAATGCCAGGTGCACAGGGAGGATGGGGGCGCAGAGGGGTGGACAGACACCCCGCCTCTCCCAGACCACTACCCTCCCAGCACCTCCATGGGTCACCAGCAGGAAGCTTCCCGACACCACTGCCGCTCGCTAAGAGCTTTTCAGGCTCACTCCCCAGCCCCTTCTCCTCCCTGGAGGTCAGTGATGGTGGAAAGTCCCAGCTGTCCAGCCACCTGGTAAGTCCTCACAGCCCCATGAGAAGCCCCACCTTCTGTCACCTCGTTAGCAGAATCTCAGGTCTGATCCAAAGAGCCCTATGGATGGCACCCCCTCAGTCACTGAGGAAACCTCAAGGGTTTCAGGAGCTCTGTGCCAGGACCTGGGAACAGAACTCAGACGCCCTTGTCTTATTCCTCAGTCCTGTAGCCCTGTCGCCCGAAAAACTGCCTTTCACGGTTCTTGTAACGAAGGTCTGCTGCTAACAAGTTCCCTGCATGTTTGCAAAACTCCAGCCTGCGTGCCTTTGTTGGAGCAGTTTTGTCTGCGTTCCCTGCTGGAGAATTTCACTCTGGGGCAGATCTGGATTTTGTGACGAGTTGGAGGTCTACTCTGGAAAAAGGACACAAAGTTATAAACACAAGCTCCAGTGGACATCCTTGGAAGGGGCTCTTCCACGCCAGTGGCGCTGAGGCTTTTCACAAAGTCCTCCCGCAGTCAAGCCCGGCAGTGCGGGCCCCGCACAGCTCCGCAGCGTCCGCGCAGTGTGCAAAGTTTCCCTGTCACTCTGTGCTCCTGCCATCGGCAGTGGAAACCGACATCAGAGCCCGGCGATGGCCCGCTCCCACAGCGGCCTGTGCTGGGCACGGAAACGCTTGCTCACAGCACAGCGCTCAGAAGCTTGTCAGAGGCTCACCCCACTCGTCCATGTCTACAGCAGCGTAGCTGACGGTTTCCTTCACAGAGCTCAGGACAGAAGCCAACCGAACCTTTCTGCAGATGCATCTCCTGCCCTGAGCTACGTCCTCATTCATGATTCTGCAGCAGGGAAAGGCATGAAGGGGCAAACAGGATTATCCCACCCACTTACATCAGATTTCCAACGCTGCTTTTGCTTTGCCTGCCCAGCTGCTTCCCCAACTAATGTTTCAATGGCTGAGTTTTCTTCTCATGACTTATTTAGTCAAGACAGATGCACCATCTCCTGTCCACATCCTGGGAGACCCTGGGAGCCCAGCCAGGAGTTTGAGAGAAATGGCGCACACGGAAGACATCATCAGGCAAAGGACAACGTCCCTCAGATCTTCCTCCTCACCTCGTCACGGTTGGGTACTGCATCTATTCTGGTTTCAGATGCTGGGGGCTGGGGTGCAGGGGTCGAAGATAACACAGGATTTGAGGCTCCTTCAAAGTCGGGCACAGGGCACATATTCAGTGTGTTGTATAGGGAGAAAAAGTGGGTACCTGGACGAAGTGTGCTGGGTGTTTCTCTAGGAAGGTGGGGTACCGCTGAGCCGACAGTCCTGGACTGGCTGTGATGGGGGGAAAGCACTCTGGAGGGCTGGGTTAGAGAGGGTGTGACCTGGGGAGGTGGCCAGGGGCCAGCCTGCCAGGGGCCCTCAAGGACTAAGGACCGAGTTTTTGCCTGATTGACAGCACTTTCCACATGTATGAATGCCAAGATGGAACAAACCATCAGCCTCCAGATGAGGGGTGGGGGTTAGAGCCCATATGAGGAT
>RJWH01002324.1:185044-244935 GCA_004363575.1 Solenodon paradoxus
CCCCCCCCCCCCCCCCCCCAAAAAAAAAAAAAAAAAAAACATTAAACTCCCCTGGGAGCTCAGGAGGCTAAAGCCCCAGCTATGAAAACAGAGAACCTGGGTTCGAGATCTGAGGCAGAGGGCAGGGCAAAAACAATGGGACTGAGCCTGTTTCCCACTCAGTGCGGTGCATGCGGCTTGGAGACCCGGCACTGAGGGCAGGACAGAAAAGGGACAGCGTTCCCATTCGGCCGCCCCGCTCCCTCCACTGACTCCTGCAGAACCAGAAGAACTGCGGACAGGTGCCACCCTGGAGCCAGGATGCCAGCAGGACACAGGTCTCTGAGCTGCAGGTCTAAGGAGACGCAGCAGCTGTCCCACAAACACTCCTTCTGTCCCACAGGCCCCCAGACACCGCTTGGCACACAGCTGTCGCCTTCCCCTTTCCCCACCTGCCCCTCTTCATGACCCTGACCTAGAAGAGCTGTAGTTAGTGTTTGCAGAGCATCTCTCCCTGGAGGAACGGTGTGGCAGGACTGAAGGTGCGCGGAGGCAGGCAGGCAGGGAGAGGAGCGAGTATTTTTTTTTTTTTGTATCTCGTTGAACTGTTCACTGTGGTTCTTGCCCCATCCTGGGACGCAAACCCAGGTCTTCGGGGCGTGCGTGGACTGTGCTCAGCCAGAGGCGGCGGGCTCAACCGCTCCTCCACCAGGGTGCACTAGAGCTTTTTACAGTTACTCTAAGGATATGCATTTGGGGGCAAGATAACTTCTTGTTGCCCATGTATTTGATTGCATTCCCACCCCCTGCACTAAACGTTATACAGAGGTCCGTTTCGCAGTCGCTACCTGCTTCTTCATTCTCCCGGGCCCGTGAAGCCTGCTCATCAGACTTGAGAGAAGCTTCTGCGACAGCTTCAGATGTCCTGTACCCTGTCCAGGTTTGTATGAGGGGCGTCTCATTCAAAACAATGCTCCTGAAATGTCATGCTGCTCTATGCATTTTCCTTCCCTCTGTACCCGAGGCCGCTGCAGACACACTGTCTACATTGACAAGATAAGCATTACGTTTCCCAGAAGAGTGGGATTTTTTGGCTTTTTTTTTTAGCACAATTATTCTGGGTTCCTAACACTGCAGGACTCCTCTTCGCAGGGAGCCTCGCCTGTCTGCACTGGCGGGGAATCAGCACACGCAAAACGTGCGTCTGCACATTTTCTAGGCCTCACCGCCTGGTCTTCAGACACTGACTCATTCCCAGTTATCCATTCTCTTGAAGACAGGGCTGTCTCCCTGAATTTAAGTCGCACCTGTCAACACAGGGCCTAATGTGAGCATGGAATGTGTCGGGACAGAGCACAAACGAAGCAAGATCTTTGTGTCCTGAGAGAAGTGTCTGAGTTAGTTCTGGCGTGGGCTGCAGTGATGTGCCTGTTTCCGGTAAGGAAATAGGGATCTGAGGACGGTGAACGTGCCAGTGGCAGGAACATGAGGACTCGAAAAATGCCGGGCATCAGGAGAAATGCCAGGGAGAAAATGAGCGCAGCTGCCCGGTCTCTCTCCAGCCCTCACCCCCCAGAAGAGGCGAGGTCCGCGTCTGCCCCCAGGCCTCTGCCTGCGCCCCGCTGCCGCCTCAGCAGCCGTTCCATTCTCCGCTCCTGCCTCCCTCGGGAGAGCCCCCACCCACCTTCCACACGAGAGCAGGCCTTCGGGAGATGTGGGAGACGTTCCCACGATGCCGCCTGCTTTTCCTTCCTAGCACTTAGCAGCACTGATATCACACACCTGCCTTGTCACTGAGGACCAGTGACTTCGCTAACGATTGCTGACACAGTATGCTGAGCCCTGTCCTCTCACCCAGCCTTCAAAGTAAAACTCGATTACCCCAAGGTGCCAGGAACTGAATGTCCGGCTCACCGATCCACTCCAAGGGGCCTGAATGGAGGCAGGTGGGGTAGCTGCTTGTTTTTATCACAGGCTTTGCTCTACCCTGGATCACTCATGTCTGGCAAGAGGCTGGGAGAAAAGATATGTGGTCCCTGTGTATTCACCACATGACTGCAGATGACACAGCCCGAATGCAGGGCTTCCAGCCACAGACCTATGGGTTCAAATCCCCATACTGGGGTGGGGACGCTGTGACCCGGAACCACTAACTTCACTTCCTGCAGTCTGGTGTCCTCACCCATTAAGAGAAGATGACCCCCTCACTGAAACCCACAAGGGAAGTGGACAGTACACTACCAGGGGGAGCCCTTCACTGGCCCAGCACAAACTATATGCAGAACAAACATAAACTGTACTAAGCATTTCTTTGCATTCCAATAATGTTTCCATTTCCCTGCTGCCAGCATTCCTAGATACCCCTTCCACACTTTGCTCAGCAAAATGCTCTTCTTCAGTAAGAAGTAAGAAGATGAGAGCATCTCCAGATCATTTGTGATGCTGTCTCAAGCATGAAGATGAGTTCCTTCCTGCTGGCAGGATCACATGTCCAGGGGAATCGACGGGACATATTCACTTTACAATCCATTTTTTCGGCCCACTGGAGAGGCAAATTGCATTTGTGACTCTGCTGTGTGACATTGCCACCCTCGTCCCTCCATCTGAGTAGGTTGGGAGTGGACCTGCTTTCCCACATGGGAAAGCCTCCTCCTCCTCCGCTGGTTGAAGTGGTGCTGATGGTAGAATTCAATTCCATGTTAAAAGATGTGCAAGACAAAAGGGAATGCGCCTTTAGTATTTCAAAGTAGGAAGGAAATGACTCACATGGAAAAGGGTAAGAAACACCTGAGGACAAAACACCTTTGAAGTACCTCCATTCCCCAAACAACAGACTGTCTATCTAAGGAAACCATTATGCTCTGCTAATTGCCTTATGCAACTGACAGTGGGGACATGCAGAAAGCAGTCACGAAAAGCACAAACTTCAACAGAACAGGTGAGGAGATGCCCACTGAAAAATAACGTTTGACCAAACCTGCTTCCACGTATGAAACATCTATGCTACGCGACGCTCTAGGCCGGCATTTAATGAATTTAGTTTTCACCACACCCTATGGTATGCTTGCCCAGCAAATATTGACCAAGCTCTCACAATGCAGCGATCACTTGTGAGGAGGGCAGGACAAGACCCTTGCCTGCGCCAGGCACGTCCAGCAGAGAAGACCCACACAGAGCCTTAGTGTGAATGGGATAAGGAAGGGGAGCAACTCTCAGCTTGCCTGGGACTTTTCTGGTTTCAGCACTTAAAAGATGGGCACCCTGGGACTACTGCCCCCACCATAGTTCCGGGCAAAGGGAACTGTTAGTCACCTGGAAGATAACCCAAGACAAAATGAAATATAGGCAGAACTAGTATAAAGAAGCATCTGCTCTATCGTCAATTTGGCCTCCTCTAGAGATGAAGAGTCTAAGCTACAGAAAAGTTAATGACCGCTTGACTATATGAGCAAACCCCCCCTGGTGGAGGAGTGGCTGGGTCCTCCACCTTCAACCAGGCATGGTCCACAATATCCCAGGGATCCCCATGGCATCCCAAGGAGCGGCGGGAACAGCCAAGATACACAACTAGTAAATAGAAATGCTTCCTCCTCCCCTCTCTTCCTCTCTGCCTGCCTCTGCTCACTTTCATTCCTCCCTGCACCTTTCTTTTAAAAAAATAAAGAAAAAGTAGGGATCTAAAGTCCAGTTGCTCTGACCCACACAGCCTGATTCTGAGGATGAGTCAACAGAATCTCTTCTGATCAGATCAGTCAATATCAGATACCAGTGCAGTCAATATCAATCAAGAGCACAAAGCTACACTTGTACTAAGTGATAAAAGGTTTTCAAGAGGGTGGGGAATGGTCATGAGAAAGAGGAAAGAAAAGAGTTGAGATTAAACCCCAAAGGGCTGAGTCCTGGACACAGCTCTCCCTGCTGGGAACCAAGAAGCACCCAGAGCCTCTGCCTGCCCATCTCGTAGCTGCAGGGGGTGCATGCACCAACAAAAGAAAGCATTTTTCAGCTTGACTGCAGTCTTTTGTGAGAAACAAATTGTGTTTCTTCATGTGTGAGGAGCTGGGTAGGAGAGGGGAACTGCTAAAATTGGCAGGGCATACCTAAGTACCTCTGGACACCGAGGCAAAGTGCCTGCAGAGTGTCTCAACAGATTACCAGCTCGTCTCGGTTGGAAGGACCGTTTCCCTTGGTAGAGGCTCCGTGAGGGATGGATCGTGTCTTGTGTGGAGCAGCTATATTTGCCTGTCATCTGACAGGAGATGTGAAACTAGACATCTTAGAACTGACAATGTGGGGAGAGACTGGGTTAGGGGTGCCCCCCATCATATGTTAGTTCCTGGCAGAGCAGGGTCTTGGTGTGTTTGGGTCACTTCCATACTCCTTGTGAACAGAACAGTATCCTGTACATAGAGGTCACTCATTTATATTTACTGAATGGAGGGATGGATAATGTCTCAGTGATGGAAGGGTGGGGATGATGAATGCATGTATGTATTGGTTGATATATGCATAATTAATCAGCGGATGGATGGATGATGAATGGGAGATGGATGATTGATGATGGATGAATGACTATACAGATACTGAGTCAGTGGATGGATGGACAGGGGATGGGTTATTGATGATGGATGGATGGATGAATGAATATATGGATAACCAATCAGTGGATGAATGGATGGGTGATGATGAATGGATGGACGATTGATAATGATGAAAGGATGGATGGATGGATGGATGGGTGGGTGGGTGGGTGAATGGATGGATGGATGGATGGTTGATGGTTTTGGATGGGTGATGAATGGATAGATGGATATATGGATGATGGATGATTGATGATGGATGAGTGATGGATAGATGGATGGATGGGTGATGGATGGACAGATGGGTGGGTGAGTGGATGGAAAAAGAGTACTAGTTTCTAATTTGTGAATTTAAGAAAGCTATTTTGCTTCTGTAGGCCTTGGCTTTCTAGTGTATTAATGGGAGAGTTTAACTGACTTTTACGCCTTCTAATAAAGTTTAAAGTGCTATACTCCACGGTATACACTTCAAATTAAGAATTCACCCACAGGAAGATTCACCCATGAAACTTAGAGCTGAGACATGTTTCTAGATGACCAGCTAGAAAAGAATGACAAAATAAGGTATAACATTGTCATATAATAGAAAAAAAGTACCATTAACAATGAAGTTACAGAAGCATATGCACTGATGAGAAAAGCGTTCATGGCACTGCCAATTTTTTAAGTTATGCAACAGTAAAACCAAAGTACAGTGTGACCCGTCTCTGCATGATGTGCAGGCTTACAGAGAGACTTGAGAAGACACAGCAATAACAAGGTAGGAGTGTCTATCCCTGGTCCTGAGCTGATTCTTTATAATTATCTGTATCCTCTGAGTTTTCTCCGTGATCAGGTGTTGCCATGTAAATATGCAGTGACCTAGCATCTACAGGCACTTAGCACTTCACGGACAGGTGCCATAGGTGGGGGTGAGGACACAGGCTCTGGACTCAAATCCCTTCGTTGCTGCGTACTCTAGCAGTCAAACAGGAACACTGACACACAGATCCTCTTGAAATGGAAACCAGGTCATCTCTGCAAAGTCCCTGGCAGACATGATGTTAGTTATTATGCTAAATACAGAGTGGATTTTTTTATAATCCTAACAAATGTTAACGCCATTATCCTCAGGGAGCTGTAACTTGGTGAGAGTAAGACCAACACACCAGAGACACACCAGCAAAAAGCAGCATTTCTGTAACTTCATGAAGTTCAAGACTTGCAGGGGGATTGCTTCTCTCTCCCTGCGCCATCCCAGATCCCTCCAGGTGGAGATGTCATGTCCTGTCTTCACGGCCACGCCCAGCTCATGTTTATCTCACCAAGTCCATGCTCTCTACAGCAGCATCCCAGAGGCAGTGCTGGGATCAGCAGCATCTCCAGAGAATTTGTTGAAATGCAAATTCTTGGGCCCCTGCCCAGAGCTTCTGAATCAGAAACTCAAGAATGGAGCCCAGTGATCCATCTTAGAGCAGTTCCTCGGGGACCTTGTGCCACTTTGGCTGGAGACACCTCAGTTGGGCCAGTGTTCCCAGGACACACGTGCCTCCGTGCTCTGCTCTCCCACTGGCCCTGGTCTCAGGGACAACAGAGCGGGGCTCAGCTGCCACTGAAGGTTTTCCCCGCACAGCCAGCTCCCACTTCTCCAGGATTCCCTCCCTTCTGTCTTCACTCACAACAGGCGCTAGTAAAGTTCTCCCCAGACACAATCCACGTTCTGATCACGCTCAAGTGTGTCCGTGCCTTTACGCTTACTAACTCCCAAGGTGCCGTTTCTGCCTCCTTCCCATCTTTAAAGTCCAAACTCTGCTCCACCCAAGCTCCTGATGCACCTGTGAAATGCCTGTCACCACCAGCAGCCCCGCCGCGGTGGCTGGTTCTCCTCAGGACACCGCAGGCGCCCCGCTGGCCCAGCCGCTTCTCTCCTCCCGCGGAACCATCCGGCTGTCCTCATTCCCCATGGTTACCGGAGCAGGCTGGCACCCTACGCCAGCGCTTTATGCTCCCTCCACCTGTGACTGGAAGTCTGAGATCAAGGTGCCCCGGGGACATGGATACCAGCTCCAGCCTCCGTCATCAACAGCATCTCTCCCGTTTCTGTCTAGTTTCCACTTACAGAAGCTGCCATATTGGATTAGGAAGGACCCTCTCAATCTGACCTCGTCTCACTCGATTGCACCTGCGAAGACCCTCTTTACACATCAGGCCACGTTCTTTGACACCAAGGGTCGGGATGTCAGCACAGCTTTCTGGGAAACACACTTCAGTCCGTAGCAATGTGCATGCACACGGCATATTGCCCCAAGCAGCAAGCTCGCTGAAGACAGGAGTTCTTTCTGCCGCCTTTCCTTTCCTTGGGAGCGCCTCTCACCCACTCAACAGCCGTGAAGGGTGAGTTCAAACTCACGTTCGTCGAACCAGAGCCTCAGAGAGCAGTCAGGAATGGAAGGCAGAGGCTGAGCAGACACAGGACGTGACGCAGCCTTGTTCTTGTTTGTTCACTGAGCATTGTTTGCTCTCTCCCGTTGTTCCTGCACGTTTATTATTCCCTTGCTGGCATCTAAATCCCTTTGCTGAGAGAAGATAATGGAGTGGGCAGCCGAGTGAGCTGGCAGAACCCTGGACTTCATTCTCGTGATACGAATTGTCTTCCAGGTGGAGGGAAAGCCAGAAGGAGGGTGACAGCCCCACGTCTGGGTTCCAGTGCGTCTCCGGGCCTCCACACAGCAGTTATTCCTTCGCCTCCGCTGTGTGACCACCGAGAAAGCTGCACGCAGCGCTTCCTTGGGCTCCTAAACAGTGTCAGCCAGCTGCTAATGTGAGTCCCTCTGAGGTCTCCAGTCCTGCCTGTGTTCTTAGTCCAGCAGACAGGACCTGCGCTTGTTCCTATTTTAGTCACCTGGATGGAGCACGGGGCTGGGTCACATGAAGAATATGGACAAGAATATGCAGAAGCTGCTAATGTAAAAATCCAAAGCAGACGAGGAGACTGGAAATGATGACCTTAACCGGATCAGAAACTGCAAAGGCTAAGCGGATTACTGCGATATCTTTTTCATCACTTCCCACTGAACTCCCTTCACACGTCAAGCGCATTGAGAACAGTGCAGGCACCAGGCAGCTTGTGACCGTGTGTGAGCGTGTGTCCTTCTAACAGGAGCGCGAGCAGTGACAGCCTGACAAGGGACTGTCGGGCGGCAGTGACACGACACACAGGACTGTACTCCTTGTAAGGAGCGGGGCTTGACTTTGATCTTGCGATTCGGGTGAGAGATTCCATCTCCCCCAAGGAGCCCACTCTCTGTGACTCCCTCAGATCCCCTACCAGGTGGTCTGACACTGGAATGACTCACACAGCATCTGCCTTCATTCGGTACCGAAGCTCCAGACAGTCAACAAGAGATTCCGATTGCTAGAAGTCCCTGTCACCATCGCCGGGGTTTGCTGGGCTTTCCCGAGAAATGGGGCCAAGCTTTCTGCATTCATCCAGGCAGACCATTAAGTTCTCTAATTCAGTCCCCTCGAAAATGCTACACACTAAAAATTATGATGAGTACTCAGTTCACATAAGAGGAAACAGACGCTGGAGGCCACATCACTTGCCCAGGGGGATGCGGCGACGAGAGGATTCAGATTCTGGTGCAGCTCCGACCTCTGGAACGCAGGCGCTGTTTGTGAACTCATGCTGGACTCCTGTTTCAAGCAACTACAAAGGGCACATTATAAAAATCTCAGCTGAATTTCGGGGGAAATAATGGCAGCGTCACATGTGAGGGTCGTTTCTGGGCTGTGCACACACCCCTCGTCTTCAAACAGCCACCAGGGCCAGCAGCACTGAACACTGACATTGTCCGAAGAAAAGAATAACAGATACAGAGAATTGCTAGTTAACCCTGTTGACTTTTTAGCTACTAAAGATCTGAACCTACGTATTGCGAGATCAGTCATCAGTGTATTTCTTTTTACCGGAATTTTTATTATTGAGCAATACTATTGACAAAAATAGTAGTCAGCCTCCAGCTATGCATTCACTCCTTTCTTCAGCAGGAAGAGTGTCTGGCTTTCATGGGGAAGGCACAGGACTAAAGTGGGAGAGACAGGCCGGAACAGCCCTCATCATGCAATCTGCTCCTCGACGGCCCTGTCCACTGAAATCCGTGTCAGCGCCACATGAGCTGTGAGGCCGGAGTGACGACTCTGGACACCCATCCACTTCATCTGATCCAGGTGGACAGGTCCTAGAGAACCGCCCATTCATTCCAAACTCGTTCTTATCGCCTCTTTTCATAACCCGGCGTTCAAGCATAAACCACCTCCCTTTCCAGAAAACTCGGTGTCCAACTTGGACTGAAATACCTAAAATAGTGCACGAGAAAGAGACTTAACATTCTGCAGGAACGAATAATGATTGCGATGGGAAGAGTCAAAGAGATTGTCTGATCTTCTTAAGATCGCGTCGCATTGCTGACCCTCTTTGAAATCTGTATCAAGGGGATGTCGCCATATGCTTTTCTTTCTTTGAGAAGAAAGTCCTTCTGGAGGAAAGCAGGTCAAATCCGGTATGCAAGGATTAAACCAAGTGTCTGAAATCTCTGACCCATGCGCCAAGCCCACCTGCCACTCGATTTTCTAAATGAAGTTTTACTGGTACACAGGCACCCCAGTTCGTCTGACGGCAGTGGCGGGCGGGGCTGAGTCACCGGACACCACCAGGCAGACCGTTTCTAAAGTATGTATCATCTACTCCTCTGCCAAACACCTGTCTACACCACCAGTCGGATTCTGCCCAAAGAGCTTTATCCCATCGGCAGTCGTCCCTGCGAGAGGCGGCCTTGGGGGCTCCACAGAATCCAAGTATGCGGGACAATTAGTGATCGGTTCTGACGGCACCGAGACGGAGTGAACCTATAACTGATTTCATTTGGTCTTTCTAAGGACAAGGTCCTTGGCTGGCGGAAGCACGGCGGCCTCCGGCAGAGAAGAGTCTACAACAGAGCACAATGGAGGCCCAGCGGCCACGGGAACCCTCATCTGCCTCCAGTCTCCGGCTGCCGGCCCCTCGCCCGGAGCGCAGACCCCGCCCGGCACCTAACTCCTGGGGCTCAGGTGCCAGGTTTCCTCGCCTTTCCTGCAGGTCAGCACTGACGTGTGTTCAGACATCCACGGCTGGACTGTTTCGTACTGGCCTCCAGGAAGCCGAAACCGCTCTGAGGACTGGCTCCGTGTCCACTGCTTGTTCGCTGACCATTTTTCTTTTTTTCTTTAAAAGGAAAGGTACAGGCAGGAAAGAAGGCAGGTAGCCAGGAAGAGGAAGAAACATTTCACTCCGTTTTTTTGACTGAATTTGTAAAGAAATTTATCTATTAATCTGTGTTTGTACACTGATGACACAGGTAAGTGTGTATATGTGTGTACAATGTGTGCATCTGATGTAAATCCAACATGTGTACACACATTTACGTGCAAACTACACACATTTGCAAAATACATAATATATAATTCAGATAAGTGTATATATACACATATACACACACATACACACACACACACTCTTGCACTATTAACAGAAAACTAGACACACTATCATTTTTTATTTAGTTGTCACGCAGGGTGTTCCTCCCCTCTCCGCCCAGGGCTTGAACCCTGAGGAATGTGGCCTGATCTCTTTACAAGGTGACGGACCTGACCGCTGCTCCACCAGGGCCTGCCTCACCAGCATATTGCTGCAGCTTACTATATCTGGGGGCGCAGACTGGACCATCAAGAAAACCTGCTGACAGCGTCATGTCCGGGTGTGCAGGTGCTTCGCCAGTGGCGGGGGTGTGGACCATGCAAAACTCAAGGCCCCTGACCTGGGGCCCTGGGGAAAGAACCAAAGCACAAATAAGCACATAAACAAAAGGGCTTCCCTTCCTCCCTCCCTTCTGCTTCTCCCCTCTTCCTTGCTTCCTCTCTTAAAAGCAAAACACAAATTAAAAACTCCTACTGACTCGGAACCACTGTTTACCACCAACCAACCTTAACTGCAGCTCACTGGGCCGACACTGAGCTGCGCGCTTCTCTGTGCTCCCCGCAGAGCCCCCAGCAGAGCCCCCAGTGGGGGTCCCACTTACTCAGAACTCGGATACATCGGAGGCCCAGCCAAATGGGATCCGACAGCAGCTGACCAGACTCACTTTACGGATGATGTCACCCAGCGACTCAAGGAAACTTGGTGACAGCCACTATTTCACTCAAGCGATAATATTTTCATCTCTTCTGCTTCTAAAATAAAGGACCGTCGGCTGTTGAAAGGTACGAGCCAAACGACCATCAGGGACAGCTCTGTCCCGTCACCTGCGATCACGTGCACTACACCCCCAGCCTGGGGGCCGCACCTTTCTGAAGGTGCTCCTTGCAGACACGGGGCTAGGCTGCGTGTCACGGCAGCAAGGGCACCCTGACAGGTGTCCCCATGATAGTGAGGAGAATGGAGGCCGACAGCAGCCCTGAGCCGGGCGATGCAAACATGACAGATCCCACTGTTTATGAGAAGATGTCCCATGGGAAAGCGGTGGCACCCGGCTTTCTGGAAGAAACGAGTTTGGGAAAGCTTCAGAGAATGGGCCCACCTTGAAGTAAGAGACCCTTTGAAAGCTCCAGAAGAAACCTGCAGGTAGGAACACGTGAGGCAGCTGGACATGACCAGTTCTCACCCTGACCTATTTGCTGCATTTTCTTGACCTTTCCCGGGAAAAGGAAGGTTCTCAGCTCAATGCTGTCCAGCAGGGTCCAATGACCAGCTCCCAGCGACGTGTAAGGCACGTGCCGCTCCCAGCAAGAAGCAGACAAACGCTCGTGGGGAGATGCCTAGCTCCTCTCTGAGGGGCCTGAGTGCCACGCTCTTACAGTGGGAGAGCCCTGGGACAGACGTGACGCCGGTCACTGAGTCGCCGTCTGGAAATCAGCTGCCCTGGAAAGCTCTCCAGGTGTCACAGGACTTTCATGGGCAAGAAACACACCTCGTCCAAGCGCAGCCCCGATGCTGGCACTGGGTTCCCAGCAGAGCCTGTGCAAACACACCGAGCGCGCCTCCTGAGTTCGTGTGACCACGGAATCCACTACTGCAGTAAAAACACATCACACAGCGGAAGTGTGAGCAGGGGAGACACAGTGGGAGCCACTCCTCCCTCTAAAACAGTTTTCTCAAAATCATGGCTATGGTGTTCTGAGATCCCTTCAACACATGGTATCGCCCAACCTGTAAGAGAGACGGGCAGATTCCCGAAAGCACACTCCAAAATGGGCGGAGGAGCTGGAAACCAGACTAGTGGGGTGGACATCCAGACGCAGGCGTCCTCGCTGCCCCTACCAGCTTTCTCCTTGCTGTGGCCCAGCGTCTCTTCTGTCAGCAATCTGTCTACCATGCTTTTATTGAACGGATGCCGAGGCACCTCCTGGAATGAGACGCACCGTGTGATCGCTCTCTCCCTGTCTCTCCCTCAACTACCTACCCCATGGGGTGGTCTTGTCCACCAAGTGAGGCACTGCTGTCTCAGCCAGCACGTTAGACACACTGCTCTGTCGTAACAGCTCCAAATTTACTTCTGCGGGGGAACAGCTGGAGACGTCAGAGCTTCCTGCACCCCCGGTCCTGAGGTCAACGTCCTTGGAACCCCAGAGCCCTGGGCCTTGGCCACAGATGGCTGGGTCACGATCACTGTGGAAAACAAGGGGCCAGCTTACACCACAGGGGACCTCTCCTGAGAGCCTTCTTAAGAGGCATAGTCCACACAAATCAAAACGCAGCTCGACCTTCCCTCCTGAGAGCTTGATGTCTCAAAGCCAGCCAGGCAGCGGGAGGCAGAGGGGAGGCACTGCCATCGGAGCTGACACGGAGACGAGGATCAGAGACACAGCACGGTTTCTCAAAAGGCCAAGCTTGTTACACAGTTGAAGGTGACGCACAGGGCCAGAAAGGGCTGTGCATCTTCAGTGAGGGTGCCCGGCTCTCTGTGGCTCCGGGGCATCAAGGGACAGCTGTCTGGATGTTTGCAGACTTCTGCATAAACAAGCCCACCTCTACACCTTGGACCCTCAGGGAGGCCTGTCCATACTTGTCAAACGCACATTCCAAGTTGCTTGAGGACAGTGACGGATGCTTTAGGACGTGCCCCCCACGCTGCCACGGAGCCCTGGGCCAGGAGACACGCACATGCATTTCAGGAATGGTGTTTGCAGACACCTTCTGTGGCCCCGCTGCAGACCGCATCTGACGAGGTAGGAAAGCTCCGGGCCTCTTCAAACTCAAATTCTACTTCCAAGTGCAGAACGAGATTGAACGGCTGAGACCCATGCCAAGCACAGCTCCTGGTCACGAGGTGACATTCCTAAGGGGGAGGTGAGACGGAAAAGAACGACGGAAGCAGGGAGCCGCGTGGAGCCTGCGTGCCCTCCTTTCCCAGCTACCACTTGTGAGCTCCCACTGTGCACGGCGCCCCCGGGCTCACACTCACAGGGACGTCGCAGGGTCCGGTGGAGACGGCAGCACCGGTCACTCACCGGGGAGGAAACAGGGTCCACAGAGCCGACAGTTTGCCCAAAGCCTGGCTGCATATAGGTCAGAGTCATCATTCACTCTCTTGGACTCTGGCTCTTGCTAATGATCTTTCCACAGCGCCTCACTTAGCGGGAAACGCCTGGTTTCCCGTCCAGGGATCAGAGCAGCACAGCCGGCTGGCACGGGGCTCGGGGGCCGCGCACCCTCACTGTGCCGGCTCAGTCTCAGACGGCAGGCTGTCTTCCAGACCCAGCTCCTCGAGAAAGCAGAGAAGAGGGATCCCCAGCTCGGAACTCTAGCTTTTTATTTTGGCAGACCAACCATAAAAAGACCAGGCAGAAGAAAAGAGGAGAAGCTGAGATTTCATTGATTTTAAAACAATTAAATTATATTTACTGGGAAGTGAGTCTGTCTCATTTATTTTTTTCAGTAGAAAGAGCTCCATCTATTAGTCAAGAAAAAGTCCGTACTTGCTGTTCTGAACACCTGCTTGTCTCCGTTACCGGGAAAGTAGAACAGACCTATGTGAGCCTGTCTCCTCTACAACTGAAGTTATAGAACGTGTCATGTTCACACGCGCTGATAATGTTGGACAAAATTAAGCGCTGGGAAATGCTGGGGTTATTTCTTCATCGGAGAAAATATTTATTATCCCATCTCAGCACTCACAGCTGGCCATCTGCAGTACCTTCGGCTGCACGATGCTTAACTATTTCAAGGATAACAATGAATAACCGGGATGTAATATCAGGTTCCTGCTATTTTCAAGGGAAGCGCATGTTAGGACGCGGTGTCGCAAAGACACGCTCAGAAGGCGCGAAAATACCTCTTCAAGAACAGAGGCAATATCAGCAGCATTTACTGGGCAGTCAAATCCAGCCGCTGTTCATAAAACCAGAAGAAACGAAGGCCCATACCTGCTGCAACACAGGTACGTCTCGAACGCATCACACTACGTGAAGGAACCTGGTGACAAGGTGATGAAACGTCCCGCACAGGCAGGCAGAGGCGGAGGCCACGTGTGTGGTTTCTTGAGGGAGGGAGGGGAGGCGGAAATGGGGGGGCGTGTCCTTCTAGGGTGATGGAAAACACCCTGCAAGTGACGGAGATGATGGCATGAAAATACCAGAAGCCAAACAAATGCGAAATTTAATGGGCAAACTGAATGGCATCAGCGCCATGACATTAAACCCCACGCCGACAGAGCCAGGGACAGTTCCGTAAGAACAGTCTTCTCGCTCTGCGTACTGGGGCCATTCATTTGCTTCCTCTGACTCCGAAGATGTCCAGGACCCCACGCCAGTCCTCTCACACCTTTCCTGCTGCCCCAAGTGCAGCTAACCCTTCCTCCTGCTGCCACCTCTGACCCAGCTGTCACCTCTGACCCAGCTGCCACCTCTGGCCCAGCTGCCACCTCTGACCCAGCTGCCACCTCTGGCCCAGCTGTCACCTCTGGCCCAGCTGTCACCTCTGACCCAGCTGCCACCTCTGGCCCAGCTGTCACCTCTGACCCAGCTGCCACCTCTGGCCCAGCTGCCACCTCTGGCCCAGCTGTCACCTCTGGCCCAGCTGTCACCTCTGACCCAGCTGCCACCTCTGGCCCAGCTGTCACTTCTGACCCAGCTGCCACCTCTGGCCCAGCTGTCAGCTCTGACCACTTGTCACCTCTGACCCACCACACACTGTCAGACTGTCACCTCTGACCACTTTTTACCTCTGACCAGCTGTCACCTGATCCACCACACATTGTCAGACTGTGTTAACTCTCACCTTTGCACATGGGAAAACCACGCGCACATGACACAGGAACTCCCCTGACTGAATAATCCCGCAGAGCACATGTGAATGTTTCGTGCTCTCACACTTACCTAGGCTTTTACTTATTTTTTTAAAGATTTACTTTTGCGGAAGAAGCAGGAGGGCGAAGGCAGTAGGCAGGCCGCCAGAAAAGGAAGGACGGCAGGGAGAGAGGAAGCAGCATTTATTTAGTTAGTTGCTCATCTGGGTTGTCTCCCGCGGCCCCGGGTCACAAGTCTGGTCCTTGGGACATACGGGGACCATGTCTGAGGGGCAGACTTAATGCCTGAGGCACCAGGCTGGCCTCGACTTTTCAGAAGGCGTTTCTCATCCTGCTTATTCCTTGAGCTGCTGCCACACCCAGCAGAATGTCTGCTCAGTGAGCCCCTTAAAAACGTGAATTTTCAGTCAAGTGTATTTGATCGTAGAAGGCTACTCACTCCACCAATGCTTCTATCAAAGGAAACTAGAATTGATCTGAAAACCAGGGATGTAGTAATGTAACCATGAGCATTAAATAAACACAAAACATCTTTCTTATTTCCTTCAGTGATTTCTTCCAGATAAATGTCCTTCAAAGAAAGGACCCGCAGAAAGGCTAAGACAGTTTGTGGCTGCAGAAAACACGCTCTTCCTCTCCATGAACCATGTTTGTCCTGTGTCCCCTGCAAGCGGCTGCAGAAAACACGCTCTTCCTCTCCATGAACCATATTTGTCCTGTGTCCCCTGCAAGCGGCTGCAGAAAACACGCTCTTCCTCTTCATGAACCATGTTTGTCCTGTGTCCTCTGCAAGCGGCTGCAGAAAACACGCTCTTCCTCTCCATGAACCATGTTTGTCCTGTGTCCTCTGCAAGTGGCTGCAGAAAACACGCTCTTCCATGAATGCTGGTCTTTTGCTTGGTTCCCGGCCGTCGCTCAGGAAGTGCCCCCAGTGACCGGCCAGCACGGGGCGCTCCCACCATCAGGGCCAGTTCCCTCAGGACGCAAATACAGCCTCCCGGCCCCTCACCTGACCTGTCAGCCTCGACTTCCTCAGCTGTGGATGGAACTAGTAACGTCCAACTCTAGCGGTTCATGCGAAGAGCCAATGAGATGAGTCTCTAGAGCAGGGGTAGAGAAGACTTGATCCACCGGACGGTTGATGAGGAAAAGGGAGGAGGGAGAGAGGGACAAAGAGGAGGAGGAGAAGAGAAAGGGGACATGGGCAGGAGGAAGACAAGGAGGAGAATGAGGAGCGAGTGGAGAAGGACAAAGGACAGGGACCCTTTTCAAAACCCCAGCGGGCCTCAGGGTGGGGGTAGTGGAGAAGAACATTAAAAGTGAAGGCAGAAAACAATCTTGTTACTAGGAATCAATCCTTATCCTCCTTGCAAAAGTTTTCCAATATGAGCATTTACAAGCTCTTCTGGTGATAAACAGCAGTGTTTGAAACAGAACTTAAAAACCAGGGCAGCCTGAAAGAACTGAAACACCCAGGAAGACAGGTCAGGGAGCTAGCACCCGTCTGTGGGGTCTGCAGCGGGCTGTGGAGACGTGGGGTCTGCAGCGGGCTGTGTAGACACTGGGGTCTGCAGCGGGCTGTGTAGACACTGGGGTCTGCAGCGGGCTGTGTAGACACTGGGGTCTGCAGCGGGCTGTGTAGACACTGGGGTCTGCAGCGGGCTGTGTAGACACTGGGGTCTGCAGCGGGCTGTGGAGACGTGGCGTCTGCAGCGGGCTGTGGAGATGTGAGGTCTGCAGCGGGCTGTGTAGACGTGAGGTCTGCAGTGGGCTGTGAAGACACTGAGCCACAGAGCTGGCTGGTCCCAGTGCCTGGATTTCCTCTCAAGGCCCCATCCCATCACGAAGGAAGAGACAACAGCACTGGACCCCTCATTCACTCTCAAAGGCCTCCAGTAAAGATATTTATACTGAAAAATGAAGACAGATCTGTTCTCAGATGAAACTCAAAGACAGAACATTAAGTGGAAAGAATAAAATCCTCGCTGATCCGCGGTTTTGATTCCTGCAGTGAGTTTTCTGGGGTTCCCCTCAGTCGGCAACGCTGGGGTTCCCCTCAGTCGGCAACGCTAGTCGGGAAGGCACTCCAGGAGGAAGAGCACATTCGCAGAGGCGCCCTGCCCTGCCCGGCCACCGTTGTCCCGGCTCCCCCAGCTCCCCCGTGAACAGGTGCAGGGGTTGCTGAGACCGGCAGGGCCAGGCAGGACTCGAGGCTTAGTGCCCACAGGGGAAAGGCGCCCTCCCCCGCAGGAGGGCTGGCACCAAGGCCGAAGCTCAGAGCTCCACAGCTGGTCATCTGCAGAGGGAGCTCTGGAGATGGGAACTGCGAGCTAAGCGGCAGGTACAGGGCTGGCAGGTGGACCAGCAGGGGACGGGGCAGACGGCCTGGCTTCCAGAAGCAGGAAGGCACACAGGTAGCAAAAGGGTCGACCCAGGTACAGGACCCTGTTTCGCAGGCCTGGGAAGGTCTGGGAGAGCTGAGACAGCACGATGTGCACTGCATGCGGGGGTGACCGGGCGGCAGCGAGGAGAGGAGGGCGCAGAGGGGCAGCGGCCTGTGGGCGCTGCCCAGACCCTCTGGTTTCTCCCTGAGTCTGGCAGCCTCCCTGTTCCTCCAGCTCCAGCGTTTCTCCCTGACACAGCAGTAGTAAGTCACAGGAACAGAGAGCGAGCCCTGTGCACAATTCCCGCCAGACGTCCACACCCCAAACAGACCTCCACTCGATGACCAGACGCCTGGAGACAGCGTTGCTCGAAGAAAGGTGACTTCGCCAGTTCGCTCAGAGGAAGGTGGCTCGTTAACCCCTAAGCATGGGCTGCATTTTGAACGCAAGGCTTTTTTAAGGCTCTGGGAGCGAAAGCGCATGGAAACGGCTCTGGGAAGCTCCCAGGAGTGCGCAGCCTGTCACGTGCGTGGTGCTGACCCAGCCCAGAAGTGACAGCCCGGAGGGCCTTCCTCCCACGCCAGACTCAACTCTGCTGGCATCACAGAACGCGCGTCTCACTCACTGACTGATCAATTCATCGTG
This sequence comes from Solenodon paradoxus, assembly GCA_004363575.1. NCBI lineage: Eukaryota > Metazoa > Chordata > Mammalia > Eulipotyphla > Solenodontidae > Solenodon > Solenodon paradoxus. The sequence continues at coordinate 202,952 of RJWH01002324.1, forward strand.
CTTTCCACGTGAAACGGGCACGCTTTCTGACGCCGTTTCGCTGGGGCCTCGGCTGAGAACACCGGGAGCCATCCGTGGTTCTCATGAAATGTGTCAGCGAGACTGAGCTGGGGACACAGGTGCTGGCCTAACACGGGGCGCTTCTGTCTTCAGGGCGACTTTCAAAGTCTCCGTGGGCACTGCCCTGCCTGCCAGGTACTGTCCATGCAACAGACGATGACAGTCTTGAGTCACCGGCTAAGGAAGCTGCGTGGTTCGAGCCTGATGAAGCTGTTGGCAGAGAGACACGACGCCGACTCCTAAGACTGGAGCATCTCTTGCCGTCTGGAGGGACAGCCCTCCACGCTCTGGCGAGAGAAGGCGGCAACAGCGTCCGAATGAAGTACCCACTCTAAGAGACCCTGTGGCAGTGGAAAATCAGGCACCCCGCCTCCTGGGAGTGAACACTTTTAAACTCTCAGCCTCCCCGAGTTTCGTTTCCTGTTCTGCCCTTCCTAGAGGCAGGTTTTCATTTCCTTTCGTCTGCTTATTTGTACCTGAGATGTGATTTCACTATTTTGTGAAGCTCTGGTTTGATCTTGGTTTATGCTGAAATAGTTATAAAAATTACTCCAGTATCATTTATTGGAATATAAGAATTATTTGCCAAGAGCTGGCAATTCACACTCGAACACAGTAAGTGTCCCGTCTCTGAGAGCCTGAGCTCTCTTCCTCCGCTCTGGCTGCTGATCTGGGGGGAGAAGCCTCCATTCGCGCAGATGTTATCACGAGACCAAATGTCCACAGTCCAGCATGGCTCTCCGGTGACTCTGCTCTTCCCCAGCCTTCTTGGTTTCTCTTCTGCTTGTTTCCTCCAATGACATAAGTCCTTTTTCCACTTTCACTTGAAATAACCAGACTCACAGAGGAGCTGCCACACAGCACGTGCTGCTCCTTTCCTCAGATTCGCCTTCTTCAGTGTTGGCCTCATTCGCTTTACCACCCACCTGTATATATTACTATCGCTCCCTCTGAGAAAATGATGTCATGATTTATTTCTGTTTTTTCATATTTTCACTTAAGAAGAGATTGCATACATCGCATCCCTCATATTTTATTCCTTCAAAGAACAAGACTATTCTCTTAGAGAATAATATATTCATCGAATTCCCGACACGCCATAGCTAGCTAGCATTTTGATCTAATCTGCAGCCCACATTTCAATCTTCTTCCAGTCTGTCCGGTATCGTCCCAATCACAGCACTTAGAGCAGCTTCCCCGCGGGGGAAGGATGCCGCTGCTGATCCGTCCTGCCTCCGTCTAGAACGGTCCTACACCCTTTCTTGGCTTTTGAGATCTTGGCGTTTTTGATGCGCGAAGGCCACGTCTTTCCTCTCGAGTTCTGCAAGCCGGGTTTGGAGATGGCGCCTCACGAGGAAGACCCCGGCAATGAATTTCCAGGCAGAATGCCGCCTCAGAATGTTACCTTCTCCCCAGAGTCCACCTGGAGGCACCTGGGGCCCGTGTGGCACCATTAAAGGCGTCCCCACTTTCCTCATGGGACACTCAGGACTCTGCCCCGGTGCAAAGCAGCAGTCTTTAGGAGACACTCTGGATCATTCTAGCCCAAGCCCACCTCCGCGGGGTTGCAAACAGTGATTGCCTACCTGCCCCCACACGCCATCGATCAGTTACCAAATGGGGGCGCTCTCACCTGAACGAGATCTGGCTTCGAATTCTTGCTCCACTACAGCTCTTCCTCACTGTACCCTGGGTTACGTCCAGATAAGGCCAGCCCTACAGAAACGGCTGTCAGCTGAGAACGCGTGTAGCACGGCCCAGCCTCGCCGCTCACCTACCCACGCTCAGAAGGCCGGCGGCCCCTACGGTGGACACTGGGTCCCCCATGCAGCCTCTGCTGCAACGCAGTGCTGACTGTCTCAGGCACACATGGCATTCTGCAGCCGGGATGAGAGGTGGAAACACAACACACACCAAACAAGAAAGGCTGGCAGCGCAGAGCCCTGCGGCAGACACCTGTCCCCTGTCACTGCAGGCTGACTGCGTGCTGCGGCCCCCTGCCCTGCCAGCATCTCAGGAGAGCGTGCACCTCGTGCGGCCAAGCCCAGGAAAGATCAAACCTCCAAGCACGGTTTTTCCTGGAAGAGCATCGCTTTCTCACCGTGAGGAAGTTGACAAATCTTAAAGTGAATGACTTAAGTTGGGGACCATCTGTCTTTATGAGTATATGACCTAAGAGTGAGTCATTGACGCTGGCAAAGCCTGATCTCTGATGTACTGACAACACAAATCCACAGCCCATCAGCCACAATTCTGAAATCAGAAGCTATGAAAAATAAAAGGGTTTCAGAGTTAATTTGGAAGCAAACCCGACCTGACACGAACTCACCTGGTGGTAAAATATGACTTGAACCAAAGTGGGACTATGGACAGTGCTTCTTCCATTTAGATGGGACTCTGAGTAGCGGTATGTATTCCACTGAGTAAGATGATAGCTACCGTGCACATGTATTTTTGATAGAGAAATATGTATTTTGGCAATAGGGCACTGCCCAACACGTCCCTTAAATATGTAAATTGTGTCACCTTTCTGAAAAACAATTCTAAGTCCTGAAACACCCCTAAATGACGGATCTACTACATGATGGACTGAAGACTGCGAACCCATCATACGGATTATGTAAAGTCTCTAGCAAATGTCCATTAAAAAAATACACTTTGTCTCTTTCTTCATTCCAAACTCTCTTACTCAAAAAAAGCCACCATGGTGAAAAAAGGTATGTCTTTTTCTAAGGAATCAGGGTAACCATAATTCTGTTAGGTAAAGACATGAAGAAGAAAATAATGAAATTCTGCAAATGAGTTATAAAAAACCTCACAGCCATTACACACGCACACACACACATGCACGCACATCACTAACCGCGGTTTCTGGAAATCGGTGGTTAAGACATTGAGCTTTGTTTGCAGACAGGTTTGGGTTCAAGCCTAAATGTACCTTTGACCACCAGCCTGGCAGCTGCTAAGTGAGTGGGGTCAGTGAGCAAACTTCACGGTGCCCATTGTCTGAGTCACCACATGGGTATTGAAGGTTTGTGCCGAAGACCACGAGACGATGTCCACAGGACACAGCGCAGTGCTGGTCAATGACTGTGTGGTGACAGTAATAACCTCACAATGAAGCTGCCATTAGCAGAGCTTAAAAGTTACAGTCGACCAGAGGCCATCAGCACTCAGGTTCATTAAGCATCGATGGTTTGAAAAATTATTTCGGTTCCACATGTGACTTTGCATTAAATAAAATATATTTGTAAAGTTAATTTATAAGTGATTAGGTTTTCGCACTAAAAGGTTGCAGCAGCCACCTAACATGTTTTGACATGTTAACAGCTCCTGGGCACATTCTCACACTAAATTGTGATTTTGTAAATGTTGCGTATGTCAAAAGCCACAGAAAGCACTGCATGAAGACTCCCACTGCACACTCTTAACCCGAAGATTAAGTTGCTGCTGCAGTAAACAGAGAATCTAATTGCTACTTTGTGTACAATTTCTTCAACACCCCCAAAGTTCTGGCAAGTACCACTGATTCACTCCATCTAAACTTGGGAAAAATTAAGGAAACAATGTACATTTGCTTCTACACGTTGGCACATCTTAATTAAATCCCTCAGTCTATAATAATATATGCGGATCTCATTAACTAACTCATCAAACTACTAAGTGGACCAAGGAGTAAAATATTTGAACTTAAGCAAAGCGAGATCATTAAAGAGGAAAACGTGACAAGTCTGTGAGGGCCATCCTACCCCTGATGATTCTGGGTTCTCTGAAAATGTGCTTTCAGATTTAGAGAAGTGGGTGGAGGCTCATTTCCCAGGTAGTGGAGTAGAAATGGAGACAGTATTAGCCTATGAATGGGCTGCAATTAGAAACTGAAAAGGCATCAGAGTTAACCTGCTGTTTCTCTATTCAAATAATGTGTGTGAGGGCTGCACACAGTACAAGCAATGAATATCCAATTAAAAAAATCCACAGGTAGGCCCATTAAATAATGCCCCAAAATGCCATTAGAAGAACTCAGCCTCCTCCAGACCTTTTTACCTTATTTCTAAGACTTGGACACATTTTCATCGACAAGTCTGTCACCCATGTACCTGCCCTGCTGGGGTCCAGGGTGACCAGCAGGCTAATCCCCCCACCTCCTACCTACTCCCCACTGGCAGCAGCGGAGTCTCATCTGCCAGAACGCTCTTCATGTCCCTGTGCTGATCATGATCTAGCTTCTGCCATTTTTATGCAATGACCCTTTAACAACTCCATTCCACTACTCAGCCAGACCGGAGGCTTAGAGAAAAGCAGCTATTTCACTGGAAAATAAACAGGCCCAGTGAGAAGCTCAGACCATCCCAATAGAAAAAACGTTAAGGGCTGTTGCTTTTCTCTCACTTGCTAGAAAGGTGATGTGAAATATTCTCCCTCACCTCCCAGGAAGGGTTGAAGATTAAGTCCTGCTTTTCAATGAAGAGGACAGAGATCCCACCACCGGAAGGGCTTTTACTGGAGTTTACTACTGTGAAAAAAGAAGGGAGTGTTTCCTCGCAGCAGAAACTCTCAGGACACAAGATGCGGCTGCCAGGGGGTGGGAGGGGGAGAGGGCAAAGGGTGGGGGCGACGGACCCTGGGAATCTGGGGGAGAATGCCCTGCGCAACACAGATTGAGATACAATGTATCTCATTTGAATGTATACATTCGAAATGCCAGCAGCCTTGTGAACTAGAGACAGCGAATAGCAGTCATTTTAAAGAGAGAGCATAGGGACAAAAAGTCATTTCTGGAGTGAAGGGTGGAGGCCCACAGAGTGGCCAGTGGCTTCTTTGACCAAAGGAAGAGTTAAAGGTGCTGGAGCTTCTCCTGTGACTCTGGGGCTGACCCCCTCCTTGTTCTTCATGGCCCAATGGGGCACAGGAGACCACTACCGAGAGACACGGGTCTTCTGCTTCAGTCCCTCACATACTATTATAACGGCTGCAAGTGGTTCACTGCAAACCACCCTCTGCACACACCGCGTTCATTCACCTTTTCCTTCGCAGTTAATGGACGGCCATCGTAAGTGTTTACAGAAGAAAACTTTTTGAAAGAGTACAGGTTGAAAAATATCATATTCTTAAAAAAAAGAAAGAAAAAAGGGGAAAAAACACGTCCAACACATTCAGCACCCAGTGTGCCCAGGGCACTCAGCGCGCGGAGCGGAAGCTGGGCTGGGGGCTGCCCGGGGCCCGAGGTCTCCCGCCGCGCCCGGGACCCGCACCGTAAAGGTTTGGGGGAGCTCAGGAGACCCCAGGAAAGAGATCAGCGGAGGCAGAGGAAGGGGCTTCTTAGAAAAGAAGCTACTGATGAACCGTGAGGAAACTTCCAACATGCTAATAAGTCCAGGGGTCCTCACGTGTCGCTCAGGGTCAGTCTTACAAGAGAAACGAACTTGTGTTTGTGAAACTAAAAAAGGAAAGATTTCTTGGGCTTCCCCCAAAACTACACACCCGGGCGAGCGGGATTCGGAGCTAAGCTCTTGGGGGGTCGGGGGGGTGCTGCCGACACTGCCCGCAGCACATGCATCCCTGGTGTGGGGACGCGAGTCTGAAGACTCCTCAGCTGGAAGAAGACGAAATGCCCTCCTAGTACAGAAGACTCCATCACAAAGCTTAAAGAAAAGGGAATCCCTTCGTTTAGCTTTTCACTCCCAAAAGGAATGCAGTTAAAATCGAAGGGTGAAAATCTAGGCATGTGTTTTCATATTTTATCTTGGAGGGGGTGGAAGTTGGGGAGAATGATGATTTCTTCTCGCCAGTGTCGCAGGAACAGAACCACGTTTGCCTGCTCTGCGCTATGTAAACCACCAGATGTAAGGCAGAGCAGCAGAGTGGAGACTTGCATTTCCTAGGAGGAACAGAGGTTTAAATTCAGCCTACGACTCATTTGTAACAAGCTTACGAGCACTTGGGAGAACCAGCAACTATCCGCTCTGCTCCAACAAGTCAGTGAGTGAAAGAAAGGCTCTGACCTCCTCAAATGGAAAAAAAAAGAAAGGGACTTGTCATTCTGACTTTGGTTCTGAATTCTAAATCAATGCCCAGATAGAAACCGCCATTGTGCATGTAGATGCCGCCAGTGACCTCTGCAGAAAAGGGGGTGAAATATTAGCAAGCACTGGACGAGCTCGGTGCCATGCGATCAACATTTGCTGGAATCCTTCATCCCGACAACTGCGGCAGCAATCGGAGAACAATCATCTCAGGCCACAGCCATTAAACACGCACTCCGTGCCAGAAACAGCCACCGCATCCCCTCAGGTGGCCACGTGAGGAATGGCTAGGGTTTCCACCCTAGCTTGACAGACCAGGGAAGTGCATCTTAGAGATTCTGTAATTTGCAATTAGTGACGGAGCAGCTGGAATTCTGATCCAGGCCCATCGGACACCAGAGTCCAGCCTGTGAAACACTGACAGAGCCTTCCTAGCACTAAGTAGCCCAGGAAATACTGGGGCCGAGGGAAGGCGAATAATGCATCCTGGCCTGAGTCCACGAGACTTGAGAAAGCTGGAGAAACTGCCCTTGGCATTCAAAAAGAGAAAGTGAAGCCTCCTCTTGAAAGCTCCCTAATTTCATTTTAAAGGGGTTAGGTTTTCTTCCTTGAGATGCCTTCTTAATTCCGTTAGAATACCCTCCGTGAAAGAGGCTGGGCCAGGACCAGCAGACGCCCACTAGGAGGAGGAGGAGGAAGGTCAGGAGGATGAAGGTTGACGCTGAGACCAGGGATCCTTCTCCTGTTTGCCGGCCTTCAGGGTCAGTGGCTTCCTGAGATCACCTCGAGCCCTCTCTGCTGGCTGGTCCTTATGCTCTGAGACTCATGAGCGCCCACTGGCAATGGAATCCCAGCTTCTCCGCTGGGCTCCCCAACGCCCTCCTTGGCCCATGGGGAGCAATTCTTCCTCTGATCTGTCTTTAGTCTGGGCCCAGGGTCCCAGCCTGTGTGCTCACAGAACCAGTGGCAAGAAAGGCCCACGGGAGAGACAGGGTGCGCTCCCTCGGGGAGCCCAGAGACTGTGGACCGAGGCTCATTTGCCCGACTCAGAGCATGTCTGCCACATGAGTGGCTCAGTCCTGTGGGAAGACAGTGTGCCAGAGAGGGGAGCAGCCTGGCCTACACCGCACTTAATCCAAGTGTGGACGGCTCCGCCACCCCACGCAGAACGGGTCCGGAGCCGGCTCTCCGGGCTGTGGAGCTGGGCTGGATCCGGGTCCCCACCACCTGGATGGGGCAGGGGTCCTGGGACCTGCTACTTCCATCACTTCCCTGGTCTGCAGCAGGGTCAGTGCTGGCACATAAGGATGCTGAGCTGACATTACCACAGAATGAGCAGGCACTTGAGAAGCACCATGTACGCTAGGAACAGTGCTGCCCATGACACTGGAGAGACAGGTAGCATGACAGCAGCCAGAGCAGCCGGAGCAGCGGGAGGAGCAGCGGGAGCAGCCGCGGGAGAAGCGGCGCAATCGCAGCAGCACTAGCAGGAGAACTAGCAGCAATGGCAGCACCATTGCCTGCAAAGGTGCCAATAGCTTCAGTGTCGCCAGTGGCAACAATAGCAAAACAGCTGCGACACCAGTAACACCAGCAACGACAGCCACAAAGGCGCTGCAAGCAGCTAGGGTGACCGCAGTGGCAGCCAGTTACTGCTGTCCCAGTCACAGCTGCAGCAGCCAGAGGAAGGAGCTAGTTACAAGTGCTGGATGCATTTTGGCCAATAGTCTCCCAAACACAAAGAAAACGGTTAAGAGGCTGCACATTGGCATGGCCTTGAGCCTTCAGCGGTGAATCTCCATCTGCATCTTGTCCTGAAATAAGGCCCAGCACAAACAATTAAGATGTCTTCCATTTACATGTCCTTTGAAGACTAATCCAAGAGAAGGGCTTAATTTCCTTCTCAATCTATTTAAGCATGCGACACACAAGTGGACTTTCTTAAGACCTTGATGACAAGAAATACAAGCAAGGCCACTTGTCTTCAAACTGAAGCAAAGTCTGCATTTCTTTCTTTGTTCCTGATGCCCTGACTAATGGAGCCCTAATGCTTTGATCTTCTCCTTGAAAAATATCAAAACATCTTTACCATGCAAATCAAGGCGAGACTGGCGGGGTCACCCGAAGCAGGGTTTTTGCGAGTGACTGGGAAATCTGCGCGGGCCCTGAGGATCATTACTTTAAAAATAATCCCACCACGAACAAAAATCCGCCAGCTCATCCTCAGTCACATTTCAGAATGGAGTCAGATACTGAGGAGTATTGATTTCGATTCAAACGCCGCTCTGACTGCCTTGCTATCCATACCCTGATTCGGCGTCGGGACTGGTGGGAATCACCGTTGCTTATCTCGCCGCACTTCTCGGCAGTGTGCCCAGATGCATGCCACCGGCAGAGGCTGCTTCCAGTGCCCTTCCCACCGGGTAACGCCCTCCGCCAGCTACCCAAGTCAGACAGCCCCGACGAGGAGGGAGGGATCCGAAGGCCCAGGAGACTGGGAATGAGGAAAAGGGGCTTCCAGGACGAGGGTGCCGGCCCTGAGTTCCCTTCCAAGCACAGCGATGACCTTTGTCCACACTCCTGGTTTAGCGACGCGTCCACCTTCTTTCTTCACTGGACAAACACTGACCTAGCTTTTGCCCCGCACCAGATGCGTCCAGGTTCTGGGATGCCGGTGAAAGCCCTTGGAGAACTAAGAGGCTGTCTGGGGGGCAGTGTGGGAAGCAAGCCAGGAAGTGCGCAAACAGACGCTCTAAGCGGTAGCAGCTGTGACGCGAGGCAGAGACGGGCAATGAGACGCTGCGCTGGACTCCAGAGGGTGCAATGCCGAAGCTCAATCATGGGGTGAGGGGGACTCGGCTTGAGAGGAAAAGCATTCCAGGGAGAGGGGACGTGCATGTCGGGAAACGGAATGAGCAGCACGTGACGCCCGGGGGCGTGGCGTCCAGGGTGACCCCAATGTCCCACGACCCATCAGCTCAGGTGCTTGTCAGAAGGCAGAACCTATGCAATCAGAGTCTGTGCTTTTGAAAGCAGCCCCGAGCATTCCAGCGCCAGGGACGGGGAGCGCCCACAGCACAGCTCCTTCCCAAATCTCTGCCTCCGGAGTGTGCCCTGGGGGCCTGACGGTCTGGAAGGCCAGGGAGCAGGCCCACATACATCCCAGGGCCGAGACCCAGGGCCAGCGGGGACCAACGTGAACACGAAACAAAAACAAAGTGCCTCTTCCTCCTGTCGTCATTCCCACGCACCTACCTACCTACCTACCTCCATCCCTGCCTGCACCTTCTCTTTCCCTCCAGGAAAGACAAACACTCATGGCTTCGCTCATACATGAGACAGAAAGCAGCACAGCAAAGGAATAGGTGGTAGAAAGCTCTGGAACTCTGGTGGTAAGAGTGGTGTGAAACAAAGACTGGGGTGAGATTTCAATATCCTGAAATGCATACAGCAATGTGAGCAAAAGAAATAAAAAGGAAAGGAGGAGGAGGAAGGAGCGAGGAAGGGCATGCTACATTTATTTTTTAATTTTAATTCACATAAACCAGTCTCTCCTGCTGTTTTACTTGTAATCATCTATTCCTCACCTTCATATATTTCACTTAAAAGTACAATTGCTGGTCAAAATAACACATTTATCTAGCAGATAAAAAGTACCCAGCATAGACAAATTAGAAATTCCCCGTCCACCTCTCACAGAATATAGTGCTTGGGGATCGGATGGCTACTTACCATGAATATTGTGTTTCCATGGAAAACATGAACTATTCAAAATTGAGACTATGAGGTGGAAGTGTGTTCTTCAGACCCAAGCTTGCTCTTCACACTGAGAGCAAAATGCAATTATGTCGTTTTGTCCATGCAACAGTAGGGCTACAAAACACTTTTTAACCAAAAGTAAAACTTTAATGAGTCATCGACTAATGCTGAAATTCAGCCAGTTTCCCATGAAACAAATTAGTCTCTTTTTGACTCAAGAATAGTGACAGAAACTTTCCCATCGCCTTTTGTTTTGAAGATTTTTTTTCTCATTTTCACAGTTTCTTTAAACAGATGTTTCTGATCTAAACGGAGGAGGTGAGAGGACGCTGTAAGCTGCCCCATCAGTAACTGCGGCCGCATCTGGGAGGAACCCGCCATGTCTTTTGGTCGGTTCTTGTACTTCATTTGTTATTTTGTTCAATGAAGTTCTCTCATCTATGGTCAGCAAGGTTGACTATCTAGAGGAAACTAAACACTTCTGCATTCTGCCAGCGCATTTTCTTCAGTAACACTTATTATTTCTATCACTCACAAGGCAACATTGCAGTGGGGACACTGAGGCTGCATCTCGGTGGACGCTTCACTCCACGCCCACCACCAGAGTCCCTGTGTCCTTCATGCCGCCTTCCCCAGCCATCCCCCGCCCCACCCCACGAAGAGCAAAACACTTCTGCATCGCTAAGGACTGAAGTCAGGTGTGAACAAGGCGGTCGGTTTCTCAGAGGAGCTGAGGAGTTGTCGCCGGGCCGGGGCCTTGTTTGCCTGGCACAGGGAGAGGCTGGTTCTGGTCTCCTCTTACTGCTATTACTGAGCATGGTTGGCAAGGAAACACCTGCTCTCCACAACTCAATCACTTTGGAGCAAGTGTGCGCCAGCTCTCAAGACACTATCAGCGCCATAATCAGGTCCATAAATGTACCTGTCACCTCCCATGGTCTCCTCCCACCTCCTAATACTATTATTAGTGTGTGTGCCTGTGTGCCTCTCTGTGTGTCTGTGTGTGCGTGTCTCTGTGCATGTGTGTCTCTGTGCATGTGTGTATTTGAAGGAGAATACTGAACAGAAGATCCGCCATCTGGAAACACCGTCAGCAGACATGACGATCTCGTCAGTGAGGGCGCTGTGTCATGCATGGGTAGGGCTCGGGGCCACATTCACCCTGTATCACTGAACTTCCCCCATGATCATCAGCTCTTCACACCGCTGCCCTAGGCCCTTGCAGCCACCACCCAGCGCTCTCCTCCTACGAGTCTGACCATTTTAGATGTCTTACGTAAGTGCGATCATAGTATTTTTCTTATTTCACTTCGTATACTGCTCTCTGGTCCAACACATCATTGCAAATGGTAAGGATTCCTAAAGACACCACATCCCCCAGTCATCCAGGGAGGGAAGTCTCCAGGTCTTGGCTGCTGTCAGTAATAACAAAGTAACTGGGCACGCAGGCATCTCTTCAAGAACCTGACTTCATTTCCGTCAGGAAGATACACAGAAATGGCACTGCTGGATCTTAGAGGGATTCTATTTTTAATTATGTGAGGCTCCTCCATACTGCTTTCCATAATGACTCTTGACTCTATCAGTGTATAGTCCCAACAGCAGACCCAGCGTCCCTTTCCTCAGCCTCACGGACACCTGCCATCTCTAGCTGAAAATACTTTAATAAATACTTTCATTCTAACCGGTGCAAGGAGATGGATCATTGTGGGTCTCATTTGCATTTCCTTAGGGTTAGTGACATTCTTGGTAAGTGCTAATCCAATAAAGGAAAGAAAAAAAATATTGAAGGAACCAGTTAAAAAGGATTAGGTTCCCCACTTTACACTGGGTTCCCCTTAAAAATCACTCGGTGACCCCCTCCAGCGTGCTGGCCAGGGCACACCAGCAAGAGGGACCACAAGCCTGCCCTGGTGACCTCACTGTGTCCTTCATGCCACCTTCCCCAGCAGCCGAGGGACAGACGCATGGGAGTCTGATGTGGTGGGGCTGGTGAGGGCACAGCTACTGAGCGACTCTGCTCACGGCCACTGTTTCTCAAGCTGGCTCAAGAACGTACGGGAAACCGGGTAACACCTCCAAGGGGACTGAGTGGCAGGGCCCTGGACGTCGGCCAACTGTCATTCAGACACCAGCACAGATTTCCCTTCCCAGCTGAAGTCGGGGCTGCTCATGCTGAGTAAGGGCTGGGAGTCGGGGTGAAGGAATCACGTGATTATGGGCAGGACTCGACTTGGCTTTTCCTGGAGCCAAAAGCGCCTTCAGAAGTGCGGTCCCACGGCTGCAGATAAGACGTGGGACCTGCTCAGACACTGACTCCATCCAGTGTGGGCCTCAGAGGAGGAGAACCAGAGCCACCTGCACAAAGCCCCGTCACTGCGGGGTCCCAGCAGGCACGTCACGAAGCATTTTGTGCAACATTCCAGGACTAACAAGCCGTAATAGGCAGACGCATTTTTTACACACTGGTTTGTACGTGGCAGCTGTTTTCCGCACACGGTCAGAGCTGAGACTTAAGGCTGAGAAGACGGTCTGCACTGAGGCCGCTGGGCCACTGGGGACTACGACATAAGCACAGGTCGCTCTGCAGCAATGCTGTCCAGGAACATGTCCCAGTTTCCCGGTGACAAGGGCAGCAGAGGGAGGAGCCAGGCGAGCAGAGGCAAAGCGCTTCCCTTAGCTGTTTCTCAGGCAACACCCGCACAGGGTTTAAATAAGCGCTGAACTGAGCTAAACTCCGCCTTTCCCCAAGTCACCTCCTCGCCTGACGATGAGAGAGACTTGGGAAATTATTTTAGAATCGACTGCGTGTAGGTGACAGGACAGATGTGGCAGCCTGCTCCCTGCACGAGTCAGCTGGTGTGAGTTCTGTGTCAGGCCAGGCCTTGCTCTTTTTGTTTTAATCTGGAGGAACGATCTTTATGAAGTTTGATAACGATGTTCAACTGCCATCGCTTCCTCACGCTGGACATTATCATGCTACCTGGGGTTTTCGAGTTTATGAAAAGCGCCCGAGGCGCTGTCTGTCACCCCGACACCCCAGGCATGGAGTGGCCTGCCACGTGCACACTCCGGCTTGGAAGTCTCCTTCCAGCCTCCTGTCCCGAGAAAAGGATGGTCTGCACGCACAGAGGGATAGGTCGAATTCAACTGCAAGATGCTGCCGTGATTGGTCAAAACAGGACTCTCCGAAATGAAAGTTTCAAAAGTCAACAAGTTGGTAATTTCTAAAAGCATCTCCCCATAGTCTCCTGATGCTCGCTTGGTGAAATAGACGCATCTGTTATTTTTCCCTTGAAAGAGAAGGAAGTGAGCAGAAGCAGCGGGAGGGAGGGAGCCAGGGAGGGAGGGAGAACAGCACCTTTTTTATTTGTTGTTTTGGCTGTTCCCCCAGCTCAGTCATGAACCCAGGTCCCCGGGCTTTACATGGTCTATGCCGTGGCCACTGGCTTAGCGGCTGAGTCACCAGACACATTCTTGATCTCGCGGATGCACGATTATTGCAGGCTCCCTTTGGAGCAATGTCCCTGAGATTCAAACAAATCCGTGTCTTTCATGGGCATAGCAATGCTGAAGACAAACTCTGGTTATGTTAAGGCTTCTCTGCACAGCAGACAGATAACCGTCTTTCAGGCAGGAAGCGTAAATCCACGCTAAGAGCTGTACGCACATCTAAAATGAGAGGGGAACAAATCCGCACCTGCTCCACTCCGTCCTGGTGTGAAGAGGGCTTGGGTTGAAGGCTCAACTCTGGGCTGACGTTCACTTCCGGGATGATTACCCCAATTCCCCAACCCCCAGATGGGATGAGGAGAAGGGTGCTAAAGTCTCTTACGCACGTGCCCCAGTTCAAACTCAGTGCAGCGAACTCCCGACTCTCCCGTGAGATGAAGCGACAGCCTGGCTCTGGGCACTAGGGACAAGCCAGCATTCACAGCGACCCAGGGCTCCACCGCTTGCCAACTGTGCGACCCTCCATTATCTTGCACGAAATGTGTGGGTGCCAGTGCTCTCCTCTTGGAGCAGCTGCGAGAACTGAATGAGTCGGGACCTGCACTGTGCCTCACGCGGCAGCCAGCACGGAATCGTCAGCCACTTCCCCGCACAGCCAACGCTTCCCACCATCTCCCAAGACGAGACAGACTGCGAGTGACCAATTTCAGCCCTTTCTAAAATCATGACTGAAGGAACTTCACTGGCCATTTAGGAACAGAAATCTTTTGAGCACCTTTGATTTTCCAGTGCCGGTAAATAACAGGCGCGCACACACTCACCGTCACACACACGCAAAGGAGCCCGCGGGAGGCCCTGGCCGTCAGCCCCTCTCATGATTGCGTGTGGGGAGAGGCGGGAGCACGGCTGGCGGGCAGGGAAACACGGCCACCTAAGTCAGCAGGCCCCGTATCCCCCTGGACCTGAGAGGGCAGGCCCTTGAGACATTCACTGTGGGCGGGGGTCACTGCTGAACTCTCCCTGTGAAGGCAGCATCGTCACTCCGGAGCTGCAGGTTGCTGGGTGGCAGGGGCAGACTGCAGGGAAAGAGCCCACGTCTTGCTCTTGTGAGAATCTATCAATCTGGCCAAATGCCCGGCTTTGTGCGGCTGCGAGGACAGGACTCTGCAGAGGATGAAGCTGGGCTGTGGGGTCAGAGGCCTCAGTCGAAGCCCCAGCTCCGTCCTGTGTGGTCTTTGATGCCTGACTCTCCATGTCCCAACCCCACCTGAAACACACCTGTGAGTGACAAAGGCACCCGTGGGGATATGGTGACGCCGCCCGCCCCCCAACCCGAGTCCAGCCAGGAGGCCAGCACAGCTCCCGCGCCAGGGTCGGCATCCTCATGGATCTTGGTGCCTCCTCCATGGCTGCACCAAGCCTCTGGGACGGGCTACGTCAGCGTGATTATCAAACAATCACCAGACTGTTCACGGATTGTTTCTAGATTGAGAATTAATTGAGGGCAGGTCAGCAAAACATTATTGATTGCGGCTGACAAATAAGGAAACAGCTGGTCGGTTCTCTGAGGCCCCAAACTACTAAATAGTGAGACTAGCACTTCATTCCCAAGCCTTGAGACCAGAACACTTTCCATTCAGAATAAAACCTGTAACTTATAGCTTCACCAAGTGGGCCCTTGCTTCCTGCCATTACTGACGTCTCAGTGTCCTTCCAAGTTCAAGTCCCAGAAGCAGTCACATAGATGGCACAGTGACCGGCTCGATGGAAGTGTGCACACGTGCGCTCGCTTGACACTCTAGTACTTGCATGGGGGGTGTCATTTAACCTTCACAGCATGCCAGGGAGATGGTCCTTGTCCTGGATAAGAATGCGGAGGCTCACACATGTTCATGCATTCCCACGTCTCCCAGGAGGAGGAGGCAAATTTAAACCCAGGTTTGTCTAGACTTGAAAGTTCTTAACCAAAATACAGGAGGTCCACCGTGCTTTTCGTGTGTGGACCCCTTTCTGCTTTCCACCTGCTCAGAAGGTCTCCACCAGCCCTCAGGAGAGAGAGATGGGCGAAAGCCTTGGAACAGACTGTATTTTCCAAAGACAGCTGCTCTAACCTCTCCCACTCCACATGCACCCCTTTCTCTGTGACCCTGATATATCTCCCCACGACGGGTGGAATCTGTATCCCTCCTCCTGGACTGCAGCCCATCAGCACGGCAGAAGCGATTCTGTGCGACTCCAAGGCCAGGTCCTAAACGAGGCGGGACTTCTGCCTTGCCATCCGGGGCAGCCTGCTCTAGGAACTCAGCCACATACACAGTCACTACACGGAGTCCGTGGCAAGACAGTCCCACGCAGCCAACATGAACCACGAGACAAGGGGGTGAAGACACCTTCAGACTGTTGTAAAAGTTACGCAACTCGTCTTATCTTAATCAGGTATGTGAGAAAGGAAGCCCTGGAAATGGTCGCTTGCAGGAAGAACCTTCTACTCACAAATCCCGGGCACAGGAGGCAGGGCCACACCAGGCAGGGGCCATGGGAGGTACAGGGCTGACCAAGAGGCAGCAGGAGGGAGGAGAAAGGTAAGTAACCCCTCTATTATGGTTTCGGAGACACGGACAGGCAAAGCAGGATAAGGAGGCTTGGGATCGACTCATCTGAACAATTTCAGGGAATTCAGGAGTATAAGAACTGCCTCTAGTTATCAGGTACCTGCTCCTGGGACGATTAGGGCAAGAGAATCTTGCTGGGAGCATAAGAGTCCCGGCAAAGATGCTACAGCGTGGGCTCTGGATTGGTGGTTTGCATGTAAAGTGGGCCAGACCAGTGTCTACTCTCTCTAAGGATTAGCTAACCCTGGAGGCCCAGTCCCCTGTGTCAGGAAGGCTACAGAAACCAACAGAAAGGAGAAGCAAGGAGGCAGGATACCATAGACTGTTCCAGCCCCATCTTCACTTCAGCCCAGATATCCACTCTTTACTGTGGAGGCTCCAGATATCTCACAGCAGAGAATATATGCTCACAGTGCCCTGAATTCCTAACCAAGAGCCCCCAAGCATGGCACGCCGGCTCTTTCATGCCACCACTGCAGGGCACGTTTGCTACGCAGCGGTAGCTAGGCGACAGAGCGTTGGCTCCAGCCGGTAACTCTTCTGAGCTCTGATTTTCTAGCTTGTGGCAGCAGGGATTGTGGATTACGCTGCTGCCCTGTGCAGAACACTTTAACCAATTATTGCTTATTAGTGATATGAAAACATGTTTGGGTTACTTTCCCCTTTGCCTGCAGGAAGGATTCTCAGGTGACTGATGCTAATTTTTCAGTGTTCTCAGGAAATATCCCGATTAAAAGGAGAAGAGACAGGCTGTCATTTCTAAATCTGCACCACCTGCCGGAGCCCTGGTGAAAACCGTGTCTCCTGACCGTCCCGGACAGAAAGAAGAGGGCCAGGGTCATCTCAGGATGCGTGCCAGCCAGAAGGGCAAGCTCTCCGGTGTGCATGGAATAGCTGAGAGGAGGCAGCAAAGCTTCAGGGGGTCTTGTTTTATCTGATTCAGTTTGCTTTCCATGATGAAAAACCTCTGGTCTTAATTTGAAAAGTGGCATCCAACTCAGAAGAGGAAAAAATTATGGGTTTTTTTGTGGGAAGGTGATGGAAATTAAAATTCAAAGGCAGATGCCAATTTGAAAAGAGATCTGAGAGCTTTGAAGATTCAGCCACGAGGGAGGAAAAAGCCACACAACAATCTCCATGCTAATGCAGAGGGGAGGAGGAGGAAAGGCAGAAAAGGGAGGGAGAAAGGTGAATTCTTATCCTTCAACCTCATCAAAAAGCACGCCTCGGCAGTGTTCAGGATATAATCCCCTTCTGAAAGGGCAATTTTACATGACAGGGAAGAACCTCCATGTGGACTTGACTTTAAGTGATAACAGTCACAGGGTATCAAGGCTGCAGTCAGAATCTAATGGCAAACACACAATATCCTGCAGCTTCCATTTCGCTCCAAGATGTTAGCTCATGTGTAACAATAGGGACAAAGGTCATGAAACCATAAGTTGTGTGGGGCTGGAGAACAGCAGAGCACGTGTTTCATACTGCCACCGGCTCGGTCAGAATGACTCGAAACTCTCTTCAAAAGGGACAGAAAAAGTATGAGTCAAAGATGACTGGCAAGTGAGATTCTGTTCATACGCAGCTACACGCAGGCGCACACAGGTGCACGCAGGTGCATGCAGCTACACCAACTACACGCAGGTGCACACAGGTGCACACAGCTACATGCAGGTGCACGCAGGTACACGCAGCTACATGCAGGTACATACAGGTGCATGCAGCTGCACACAGGTGCACGCAGCTACACACAGGTACACGCAGGTGCACGCAGGTGTACGCAGCTACACACAGGTACACGCAGGTGCATGCAGGTGCACACAGCTACATGCAAGTGCACGCAGGTACAGCAGGTGCATGCAGGTGCACTCAGCTACACACAGGTACACATAGGTGCACGCAGCTACACACAGGTACACGTAGGTGCACGCAGGTGTACGCAGCTACACACAGGTACACGCAGGTGCATGCAGGTGCACACAGCTACATGCAAGTGCACGCAGGTACAGCAGGTGCACGCAGGTGCACTCAGCTACACGCAGGTACACGTAGGTGCACACTGGTGCACGCAGCTACACGCAGGTGCACGCAGGTACACATAAGTACACGCAGGTGCACGCAGGTACACATAAGTACACGCAGGTGCACACAGGTGCACATAAGTACACGCAGGTGCACACGGGTATACACGGGTGCACACAGCTACACGCAGCTGCATGCAGGTACACATAAGTACACAGGTGCACGCAGCTGCATGCAGGTACACATAAGTACACAGGTGCACGCGGGTACACGCAGCTGCACGCAGGTACACATAAGTACACACAGGTGCACACAGCTACACGCGGGTGCACGCAGCTACACGTGGGTGCACGCAGCTACACATACACAATACACGGTCTGTATAAACAAATTTTGACTGAACACCTAGCACGTTCATGGTGCTGCGATATGGTGTTCTTTCCGATCACCATGCAGTCTCCCCACATGCTGCTCCCGTGGACTAAGGTGGGGACTCCCCTCATCCAGGACAAACCCAGGGACGTGTTCCTTTGCAAACTCCTGCTCGTCATAGCCGGCAGTTCTCGAACCCCAGCGCTCCCCAGGCCATCAGAAGGTCTTACCACAGGTTCGTGCTGCCCCTCCTACTACACAGAAACCTTGGTTCTCCTCGATCCAGACAGACCAGCTATGCTTTTCAGAATGACTGTCCTCAGTATCAGGTGGAAACAAAGTAATAACAACACTCAGAGCAACAGTGAAAATAGCAATAGCTAAAAACAATAATGTGCAAAAGTCCACGTGAAAATATCGGACTTTCTGACCATCATACCTGAGAGGCCCTGAGGACTGTCAGCCCACAACTACACTTCATTCTAAGACCTCACCTTATCTTACTTGGCTCGCAGGCCCAGTTTGGTGGCACCTGCCTTCCAGCTTCACCCGCCTTCTCCTCCAGCAACCCAGGGGTCTCCTCTTTTTTCCTGGGAAGCACGAAGCTCTTCCAAGGCACGGCTCACGCTGGATCCTCTTCCTTCACACATGAGCCTCCCTGATCTGGTCAACTCTTCCCCTTCTTGGGTTTCTGACCCCAAAGATGAGGCCATTCGCCTGCTACACAGCCAGAGTCCTGTACTTGCTTTTTATTTGCATCCTTTGGTGATGAGAATGAGTCATTATCTGTGGAGTCTTCATCTGATGTCTGTCTCCATCAGCAAACTCTGAATTTAGCGAACAACATGCTTGCAGATACTTGCTCCAGAACCTAAAGCAACCCCTACAACCCCCATAGATGCCCGGCAGACAGCTGCCAAGCAGCTGGATTACAAAGACCAGTATTTTTTCTCTCAGATAGGATTAACGTTCACTGAATTTTTGGACTCAGTTCAAAATCTGTCTTCTCTGGGAAGCTTTTCTTAATCTTCAGTGTGACACCTCCAGTCTCGAGGCAGACCCGGGGCACCGGGGGATCCGCTAACCTGTCTGTTGAAGGGCCGTGCCAGCCACTGCCCCGACACTGTGCTAGGAGGTCAGGGCCTGGCTGGTCCACCTGACCCAGGGTTTGGGTTGGTTAATTATCTGTAGACAGTGAAGAGCCACGGCCGATGTGCTATCACGAACGCGGTATGTCCAAGGGCAAAATACAGGTTGGCCTTGGGCAAACATGCCCCATGTACGCAGCGGGAATAAAGACAAAGAATCAACACAAAACTTCCTGCATTTCTAACTGAACAGAAACAGGGAAGCTTCAGAAGGAAGGGAGACGGCAGACATAAACGAACAGAGTTCAGAAGAATGCTGATCAGCACACATCGCCTGTGAAAAACCGTCCTCATTCAAAGGCCTTTCTTCTGGGCCTCGGCTTCCTTTCCCTTTAGGGTGCCATGCGCTTTTTTTCTAAAGTACCTTGATCACACTTCCTGCTCCCTCCTGAGCCTGGAGTCACACCTGTGAAATCACAACCTGCGTGGGCAGTCACCGCCACCTCCATGAGGCTGAATTCAGAGCCGTGACCTCACTGCACAGTTTAAAGAGATGGTTTTCGCCAGAATCCCTGAGTGTGAGGGCTGCACGCTCAGAGCACGATGCAGCGCCGATCCTGCGCCGATCCCGTGCACAGGGGTGGCCAGCAGAGGTGGTGACAGGTGCCGGGATGCACCTGCACTCCATCACTGCAGCCAAGAGCTCACTGCCGAGCCAGAGCGCCACCACCTCAGACGCGGAATCGCCAGTGATTCCCGGAAAGGGCAGCTGCAAGAGCTGAGTGAGGGGTGTTCGGTGCACGTGATCAAACGGGTCGAGTCCACTAAACACCGTGATAGACGCTGTGAAAGGCCTTGAGCGAAGAGGACAGAAACGTCTAAAGTTGCATCTGAGTCTAAAAAAGGGAGGACCCCTCCCCCCACAAACAGAGAACAACGCATGTCTTCATTACCACGTGGCATCCTCCGTTCACACCTGGCTCACGCTGAGACCCCACCCCACACCCAAGCCACCAGAACCGTCTATAAAAGGGGCACAAAGTCTCACGCTTCCCTTTTCTCTAAGGTATGTCTTCGCATTACGAAAGCACTGCTGTCGCTCCAGTCTCTACAGGCCAGGCTGCAAAATTGACGGCTGCCTTGCGTCCGCCCACTGGTGACATCTGATGTGCTGAAGTTACGGGCAAAACGAAGCAGGTGTGGACCCCGTGCTCAACAGCCCACGGGGAGCAGCGCTGTCTCTGGGCTGCTCCGTTCGAGAAACGGCCAATTCTGTCCGTCGTGCGGCTGGTAAGCCCAGTTTCTCTGCTCCAGGACAACCGTGGTATCACCACCCGATGCGGGTCCTGACAGCAGTGTCTCTCAGGTTCAAGCAGCCACAATGAGCTCAAGACTCCAGGCCGCCCAGATTTGCGGGGGCATCTGAGTAAAGGGCCTGGAAGATGGGGGACAGAGAGCGAAAGGAAGGTACAACATGGATTAAGTTACTCCTGGGAGACTTGACAAGTCCTGCCAGGGCTCTTCTTGCTGCAAATATGCAAGGACATGCGTAGAGGAGTGCGGTGCACAGTCCCCAGACTGACGACGGAGAGGAGGGGCCGAGCGGACCAGCCTCGCCGCCCCTGTGGAGGGCGTGATAGCTTTTCTGGCCTCCGCACAAATTAAGAGGATTCTAATGAGACAAAGCGATAGTTATTTAAAGCAACATTATCTGCTTGCAGAACACGGAATGCATTTCATTGCTTTTGAAACCTGTGCTTTCACTCCAATGATGGGAATTAGTCATCTGTACATTAAAATTCCACTTGGCAATACTTCAACCCGCAGCGTGTAATGAGGAAGCAGTTCCAGTGGGGAAGGAGTGAATGAAAACTTTTTCCTCGCGCCGCAGAAAAGAGGGCCTCGATCCTAAGTAAAACCATGGACAGGTCCCCACGTCCCATGGGACAGTGAGCCAGTCGCCCGTTTTCATAGGGCCCATGAGCTGAGGGCACTTTTCTTCTCTCTCAGGGTTTGAAAAAAAATCCAAGAATAACATTTTACAACTCAAGAAAATGACAAGAAATTCAAATCTGACTTCCCATAAACACAGTCTTCTTGGGCACAGACGTCTACGTATCCGCTATGTCCCTGGCTCACAGGCCGTCTGTCTACCTTTACGCAAGGGTGACGGGGACAGTGCACACTACAAAGTCTAAAATATTTACTAGCTGGTGCTTCAGAGAAAAAGTTTGCTGCCAGTCCTGGAGTTAAATGAAGAACAGATAAGTTCAGTGAACTGCACTCATCCTACGAATCCCTGGACGCTTCTTGCTTTGGATCAGTGAGTCGGCAAAATGAACCAAAGGTCCACACCCCAGGGGAGGAAGGAACGGAGTACTGGGCAGGCAGGCAGTGAGCAGACCATCAGCGTCCTCATCCGATAACCTGTCCGGTCCCATCTGTCACTGAGAAACTCCCTGTCGCCGGGAAAGAAAGACACGCTCTTCACAGCCCCCACAAGTTCTAAGGGCCACAGCTGAGTTTTCTGCATGTCCCCACGTGTCCTGTGATGTCGCTGCTACCATTCCCGCCTACAGAGGGGGAGGCTGAAGTTTAAGCCGAGTTAGGAATGGACCTGACTGATAAAGAGGGTTTATCTCTATGCCCCACAAACATCGGCTGATCTTCAGATGACTCCCCCGTCTCAAACTGTGAATCTACCTCTCCTATTGGATGGACGGCAGAAACGCGGGAAACACACCACAACGGAGAGCGAGCCTGCTGTGAAGGTCAGACAGCGAGAGGCCCCGCCAGCTGCCGCCCACTGCCAGGTGCCCTCTTTTCGTATTGGCGTCTGTACCCGGTCCCAGGTGAGGGCACACTTGCCCGACCTCTGACATGGTGACCCCGTCACGGTTTCGGCCACGCAGGCGCAGTGGGGGATGTGTTGGGAAAGCACGTGTCCTAACAGGCACAGGTCACGGCGCATGCTCCTGTTTTCTCCTCCTCCATGCTTTCAGAGGTGTGACGGGCGTCGGGAACAGAGGGCGTCATCGTGCGATCACGAGGGAAAACAAAGACTGCACGGATGCAGCTTTGTCAGTGACCAGTTACCGCCTCTCTGTTTCTTTCTTTAGTTACCTGAAGCCGCCCCTAACAGAGGGAAACCATGCCGTCCACTCATGCCTGGGTTCCATCTTTCCTGTTTCCTGGGCGACATAAGTCTTTTCAAACTCCCGACATTTCACAGCAATAAATGTGTGTGTGTGTGTGTGTGTGTGTGTGTGTGTGTGTGTGTATGTGCTATGCTTAGCCCAGCAAAGACTTCAATAAACTCCATCACTCATTTGTTCTTTTATTCTCCGACTCAAA
This sequence comes from Solenodon paradoxus, assembly GCA_004363575.1. NCBI lineage: Eukaryota > Metazoa > Chordata > Mammalia > Eulipotyphla > Solenodontidae > Solenodon > Solenodon paradoxus. The sequence continues at coordinate 225,692 of RJWH01002324.1, forward strand.
AGCGGCCTTTCTGAATCTGACTGAGGGTCGGGCGCTGTTAAGACGCCTCATAATTCAGAGGGAGGGAGGCGCCTGCAAAGAAGTCTAACTGCCCAGGGTCATTCCTGCCCTCACGCGGGAAAGGCCACCAAACACAACCACACATAATCCTCCTCTTGCATTGAAAAGACTGGTGTCTGGACTCACTCTTGCACCTGCCAGCTGGGGAGCTCATGGAGCCCCTTCACTTCCGCTGGGAGATGGGTAAGGGAAGGGGCGAGGAGGAGCAGGAGGCGGCGGGGACCAGACAGCGCTGCCGGGAGAAGGACGTTGAGCTGGAAATGGAAGAGGGAGAGAAGCTGCTGGGCAGAAATAAAGGGGAGAGTGAAACTGAGCACAGGTGAGCCCGAGGGGCACACTGGCCAAGAAAGATGAGTGAGGCTCTGAGAACTGGCAGACAGTGCCCGCGAAAGGCCAGACTGGGGTGCGTCGCAGGCTTTCTAACACCAGGCTGAGTCCACGGTTCCACCAAACCAGAAGGAACCAGAAGGGCCTCACACCGGAAGCGACGTATCGGGTCTCGCTCAGAGTGCTGCCAGGAAATGGGACAGAGGCTCGAGTGGGTAGAAGTTCTGAGTCACCGAGGCGCTGGAAGGCTGTTTGCACGCGCGAGAGGCTGACAAGGAGACAAGCAGGGGCAGGGAGACTGGAAGACGTGGAGAAGGTCGGGCTCAGCCGCGCTGAGGGAGGAAGATGGAGTTCAGTTTAGTGGGCCCTTGAAGGTGGAGATGCCTGAACACTGAAAACTGACTTGAGTGGTGGTTGTGGGCGGAGGTTATTAAATGCAATTACCTGAGAGAGAATGGCCCGGAAAGGTATTAATAAATGAAAGTTCCAATTATGAGAATACGGTCTTTCTGGAAATGAGCTATTTCTGTCACGTCCTTCTGAACTCTCCTTGAATGGCACTCACGTCTGCTTTCCATCTGACAAGATGCACGGGAGGAAGAACCACTGCCTTCTGCTCCTACACACGAGTAGGCAGGGACTCCCAAGGGGAAGGTGGGTCCGGGTCCCTCTGCCCACAATTCCGGGCGGGTTTGCGTAGGAACGTGATGCGTGTCCACTCTCACCCAAGCCTGCCACGGTGCCCGCTGAGGGCCATGCAGGTGGCAGAGCTCGGCAGTGGGTGTCACATCCACCCGAGTAAAATTAGACTTGCTGCAGGTTCCTTTAAAGCTATCAGGGATCCTTCTGTGGGCTGAGGACACAGCACAGCGGGCGGGCTCAGAAGGGAAGGGCGGACCTGCTGCAGGAGAGGATCTCAGTGACCACAGAGCAGTGTCTTGAGGCCTGAGCCACATTTCCACCAGGTCCGTCCATGGCCTTTGCCCCAGTTTTGCATATTATTCACAAGCTGCACCCCTCGGAGTGGTGACCGATGTCACACGCTGTTCCAGGGCACCTGCATTCTGCCCGTCGCTCGCCTCTCTCCTCAGGACCTCTTGGACTGGCATCCCAGTCTCGCTGCCCAGCGTGTCTGGTCGCCCCGTTTCCCGGGCGCTCCCTGGGCTCTGTTTCCATGCACGTTCAGTCAGGAGTCCAAGGGGCTGGACAAGTGTGGTCATGGCAAAATAAGTTTGGTGAATAACTTGACCCCTTTGGAATGCTAACAAGATCAAAACGGCTTGGAACAGAATCTTTGTGATATTTCCCACACTGTCCTGACAATGGTTGTTTAAAAGGAGTCTGGCATCTCCAGGTCACACACAAAATGTTAACTGACTCAACCCAATCACCAGTGTTTTCAAATCTTTAATCCTAAAATACAGAGAATAGACAGATGGATGGATGGATAGTTGGAAATACAGATATATGGATAAACGGATTATGGATGGATGGATGGATAGATAAATGGATGATGGATGAGTGGGTAGATGTGTAAGTGGAGGACAGATGATGAATGGCTACTTGGATGGATGGATAGGCACATGGACAGATGGACAGATGGATCAATAGATGGCTGGATGGATATATGTATGGATGGGTAGTAGATGAATGGGTGGATGGATGGATGGATGGATGGTTGGATGAATGGATGGATACGTGTATAAATGGATGGTAAATGGATGGATGTGGATGGACAAAACAAAATAAATGGGATGAACAAAGGAATTACCTACTTTTTTCTCTGAAATATTGCCTTCTTGCCTTCCTGATTTATTCCTAACTGCATCAAGAGGAGAGGAAGTGCTAGAGGTTTGAGGACAAGAGGAAGGAAATTCTGAAGCATCCAAAGCAAGGCTATTCCATTTCAGAGAAAGATAATTGCCTTCTGACTGACACCCAAGAAGGGGCATTCCTGAGCAGGAAGGAAAGCATTTAAAGCAAGGGAGGGCCAACTCCAAAGGACAGTCATGTACTGAGTAGGCTGGCAGCTGTATGCTGAGAAGTGTGTTTCTGTCCTCTGTGCATTCTGTGGACGGTTCTATCAGCACTCTGCTCAGACGGCTCGCTAACGGGACCTGCTAGCACTCAAAGAATGGCATGAGAACATCACCGATTCCAATGGTGTGAGGTCATGCAGTCCTCGATGTCATTAGGCCCTTTTCTCGGGAATATCGCCCAGATTCTACGGCATCTGCACAAGTGGGGAACCACAGGAATGACATTCTACTTTGCCAGAGCAAATCACATCTGCATGTTCAGGCTTTTGGGATTGAGAGCTGGCGGAAACACATCCACATGCAGATCTCAGAATGCGGCAACATGGAGACCTATCCAGCGCACTCGTGAGGGGTCTGCAAAGCAGAAGAGGCAGGAGAAGGGGAGACAAAGATGAGCAGAAGTGGGGAGGAGAAGGGAAAGCAGAAAGCAGTGTCCTCCCCAGGGCGGAGGTTGCAGAATCCAGGAGTGAGAGCGGCGCCCGATCCACAGACAAGAAGCTCACAGAGCCGGAGTCTCCCGACCGGCACGTCCTCCCAGGGAACTGCCCGGGCTTGCCCACACCGTGACTCTGACCTTGTCAGAACCTAAGCCGAGAGTCCGACGGAGCCAACCAGGGCCAGACACTGACCCACGAACAGCCAGAGAGAAAGGGATGTCGTTTAAAGCCATGACATGCATGGTCACCGCAGCGATGGGACAGGGGCACAAGGTGTCCCACTAACTGAGGACCTGAAGCTCCGGCACCGGGGTCCCTTCTTCGGGGCTCCCCGCCCGCCAGCATCTCCTCTGGGGCACCTCTCGTACTCCGGTCTACAGCAACCCAACAGCTAAGAGACGACAAAACGGCGACTTCTCCAGGGCTTTCAGTCCCGGTGGGGACAGAAGCATTACACATTTACGGAGATGTGCTCAGAAGACCAGGCTCTGGCCGAGAAAGCGGAGGGAGAGCAGGAGAGTGGACACCGGCGGGGTGGGCTGTCGGTGGACACTGCTCCAGGGGCTTCCAGGAAGCTGAGAGCAGCTGAGTCTAGGACACACCGCTAGATACTCGCACCACTTTCACTCCAGGTGACCGGGACACACCCAGGAAGGGAGAAGCCCCCACCCCTCATAGCCCCCACCCCTCATGCATGTTCAAGATCCACCTGCCTGAGGGAGAGGCCGGCGGTGCAGGCCACACACACGAGTGCTTGCCCTTGACGGAACTTCCCGGCCCGTGGGGTGCTTCAACCTGCTGTTTCTGCTCTTAATAAACGTGCTGTGTGATCCTGACCAGACAGCTCTCTCCATGAATTTTTCTGGACGGACCCAGCTTCTCATCCACGTGTCTTGCTCACCCACCTTCTCCTGTGTCACTTCTTTCCCTCCCACAGAATTTGACCCCAATACCCCGAAAGGATCCCGTCTGCTAGTCTCGGAAGCAGAGCCTCAGCGGCAGCCTCCTGGGAACAGGACCCTGGAAACAGACGGGAGGCAGGGCCCCGGAGGTTCTGAGGAGGAACCCTGCCCCTCAGGCCCCCAGGTCTAATGCGTGCACCATGGTCCCTCCGTCACTGCTCTCTGGGCTGGAGAGCTGAGCATCCCCTGGACGCAGGGACAGCAGACACCCGCCTACAGAGCCCACTGCACTGCTCGCTACTGCGGGAGTGGACCCTTCGATCCCAGGGAGCTGGTGCAATGTCAGCTTGGGCAAGAGACTTCACACCCTGGGGCAGCCAGGATTCCTGGCTTCCTGCCTCTGGACATGATGTGGAGCATTTGCAGGCACAGCCGGGACAGACCAGGAAAACACAAATCCCCGGGGCGCACCCTGGTGCTGCATGCTGATCCCCGGGCACCTGAGGGCCTGGCTCTTAACTGTCTTCCAACTTGATTTTCCTGTCGCAAATACAGTCTTTCATGCTCCCCATTTTCCACATCAACTCTCTTTTCTAACTTCAATGCCCACCACGCCCTTGCTTTTTATCGCAAGACAGTGCTGCAGGGCCTTGCACTATGAGGGCGACGCGAGAGGAAAGGAGATTCCATCTAGGATGAACAAAGACATCACTGGGCGTCCTTTCCGGTAAAGCCAACGTTTCCACGAAGCTACCCGACATCTAGTGAGAACCGGTGGATGGAGGTCTGCTCACCCGAGCCCACTCACCCGGTGTTTTTCTAGAGATCCCCGCTGTGTGCGTTTTCCGCACGGAGGACTGAGCGCTACACGCAGGCGCGCGTGGAACCAGCCACGCTGAAGAGTGAAGCAGCTCGGAAGGCCCAGTCGCAAAGAACTACGTGCACGTCTGCGTGAAGACACGGCGCTGACCTCCAGCTCCTCCTCCGCCCTGCTCCCCGGCCCCGGGGCTCACAGCTGGACCCGGGTGGCCTGACGCCCGCCTGTCCTGGGGCCCCTGCATCCTCCCCTCACTCATCATCGCTACTGAACGCGTCACGCGCCGAGCACTCGGCTGAGCCCGACAAGTCACAAAGAAAACAGGCTTGAACCGCAGCTATGGTGACAGACTGAAGTTTACACAAGCTCGTCGAACTGAGCGTGCGAGTCCCAGGAGGAGATCACGGGGCTCCGTGCGGAGCCGGCAGGACACAGCCGAGACCCACGTGAGTGTGCGGGGCACCAGCGGGCGCCCCAGACTGCAGCTCAGCGCTCACACCGGCCTGGAGACCGAGCCACATCCCGCAGGCGGGGGGCTCGGTGCCCCACGACCACCCTCCTCTCCAGACGTCAGCAATGCTTCTGACCCACCACTACAAGTCAGAGGTGCCCACGCCCCTCCTCAGGCTCTAGGACAGTATCCGGCAGGTAACGGCCCCTTTTGCAGGTTCAATTAAGCTGCTGGAGCGGCTTCCGGAGCTCAGCAACCTGCGGCCTCGTAACGACAGCTTTATCACAGAGGCTAACGCTCGGGCCAGCCAGCCGGTGGAGACACATAGGGCAGAGGGCGCGGCCAGGTGAGGGGTGGCCATGCCTCCCCCAGGTGCGCCCTCTCCCCCAAATGTCCACCCAAGGAGGCTCGTGACATAGACAGGACTGATGACATCACTGGACACTGGTGACAAATCCACTCCCAGGCCCTTCCCCGTCCAGGACTCTGGGGTGGGAAGACGTTTCCACCCTCTAATCGTGGTTGGCTCCCCAGGCACCAGCCCGCTTCCAAAGATGCTTCCCCCAAGTCAACTCATTCACGTAACAAAAGACACCTTCATCACTGTCCACACCTCGGAAACCCCAGGGCTTGGGGAGTCAAGAGCCAGGACCTCTGGGTGAAGGCCAGACACACGTAAAAGACGTGTACTGGGTCCCCAGAAGACCAAGCAGCGTTTCTTCTAAAGACTGGCGTCCACTGATGTGATTCTACAGACATGTGGACACGTGGAAACAGCAGGAAAGTAAGCAGCGCTGAGGAAGTAACGCTGGATATGAACGCCAAACCGAGGGCAGCAGCCTGCAACCTGTCCAGGGGTGAGGTGTGCCTGGGCGGGAGGTGTCCAGGTGCCCCCGTGTCAAGGGGCTGGAATGGAACACTAAGGGGAGGGTGACAAGAAAGGGCTGACGCTCTGGACCATCTTCATCTTCACCTCCATCAGAGAGGTCCCCCTGTCCTAAGACCCAGAGGAACCCTCGGGACAGAGAGAGGGGTCCACTCTGATCTCAAGCGCTCTGACGGGGGTAGAAGGCGAGTGGGGAAAACAAAGTGGGCAGGTGACAGGCAGTGCTGCCCAGAGGGAAGGAAAGAGTAAGAAGATGAGGACGTGGGGATGGAGGGGCAGGATGGCGGCCAGGAGGCCTGGGTGATGAACGAACATAGCTGGAGGGAGAAGACGGCATCAAGGGCCAGGCTCAGGGCATCCAGACCCTGCTTCTCCCTGTCCCTGTGACTCCTGATTCACAGAGGCCTCTGGGGTCAGGGGCAGGGGAAGGACACCGAGGGAACGCCCTGCACAGGACACGCACTCCCCACGCGCCTGTGTTCACCTGCAACGTGAAGGAAACAAGAGCACTTACCGCCTGGGGTCGTCGGGAAGATTAGATGAGTCCGTCCAGGTCACGGAGGAGAAGGTGCCGGGGACGCATCAGCTCGGGTGCAGCTCTGCCTCCTGAAAGAAGAGCAGGGGGAGTCAGGCCTGACGCCGAATCCAGACGGCGCCTTCAGCCACTGCTCACAAGTTGCTCGCGTGCATCAGCACAGCTCAGTTAGACTGGAGTTCCCTCCGCTCTGTGTCTGTCTCTTTTTCCAAGCACAAAATATTTCAAAAATCCCCAAAGGAAAATCATGCGTGAAGCACCCCGAACACACCCCCAGATTCATACATGCTCACCCCAGGATGCTGTCCTACCCTTAAATACGTACAACGGGCCGGCCCCTGCGGAGACCCCTTCCCACGGATTTGCAATGTCTGCTTCGCAGAAGCAACTCTCATTCTGAAATGAGTAGCTAGCTTTCTCCTACCAGTTTCTAAAATACTTTCACGACATTTGTAAATGCCCATCCTAATATATAGTATTGTTTCGTCTGCTTACAATTTCCATATAAATGATACCATAGTGAGGATAAGTATTTTATTCCAGGAATGAAAGAATGATTTTAACATTTGAAAACCCAGCACTGTCATTTATCACATAAACAGATTAATCAGGAAGAAAACAAAACAACAACCAGCAACCCATGATTATCCGGATCTGGTAAAAGCATTTGATAAATATTCAACATCCATTTGCAATGAAACTCTCCTTACGGGCAGGCCAGGGTTCCTCCACCAGAGGCAACACTGACATTTGGGGTCGTGGAATTCTTTGTTGTGTGTATTGTAAGACGCTTAGCCTGTGGCCACCTCCTATTCATGACAATCAATAAGTCTCCAGACATTATGAAAAGTCCCCTAGAGATAAAATAGCCTGTAACTGAGAATCATTGTGTTAGGGAAGTTATTTCATCCCTAGAAGGCTTTTTTCTCACGTCCCAAATGGAGAAAAGAGCAGAGCCAAAGCTATAGGGAATTTGTGCAATAAAATGAAATACATGATGATATCCTCTGGCAGTTCCACAACAGGCACTCAGGGAATGTATTTTCTGATGGAGCTGCGGTGACGGAGAGGGCGGCGGTACCGATGCCCCGAGCGCCGAGAGAAGAGGGGGGGCAAGCGCGACGCTCACACCTGTCTCCGTGCCCAGGAAACCCTGCTCTCTCGCGGCCCCTCACCCAGCACAAAGGCATCCCCTAGCCATGTCCTCCAGGGGGAGGTGACGCAGCAGGAAGGGACAGACGCCCGGAGGAGGAACCCACTTCGAGCCAAGGAAGAGGTGCTCTCCGGGTCTTGGGGGAGGACATGTGAACTCGAGCCAACTTTCCACCAGCGTCCAGAACAGAGCTCCTGGCTGCTCCTGGGGACTGGAGAGGGTCGGAGACGGCAGAATCAGAGCCGGAGGATGGGCCACGCTGAGGAGGACACAGCCACAGGCCTCCCTGCTTCTGCGGGGCTTCCCTCCAGAGCTCCACTCACTGCCCCGACTTGCTGGGAACCAGAAACTGCTCTACAGTCACTACTCTGTTTACATGAGCAGCACGTGAGGCTTCACGGAACCTTCCGGTGGCCGAGCTCGCAGGCTGTCAGCCACTGCACTCGCTGAGCTGTCTGCCCCTGGGGCTCACCTGATGTGCACTGGGCACTGCTGGACACGCCTGGCACTGTGACCTGAGACACCACCTTCCTGGGCATCCAGGTGACCCCGGACAAGCTGTGAAAGTGTGTGTGGCAGGGAACATCACCCGACCTAAAGGGGCTGAATCATCACCCCAAGTCTCTCAGAACTGATGTCCTGTACATGCTTCATGTGGAGTCGAGGACAACGGAGGACAAGCCCGAGATGCAGGAGAAGCTCCTCTTGTACTTCTCACCATTTTGCTGGTCCCTTAATCAGAGACGCCATCTGCCACCCCTGGGCCTCCACCCTCCTCCCGCGTCCAGAAGTGGTCTTTGTCCCTCATCCTCCGGAAGAACACAGTTTGGAAAGGTCTGAACTCAGAAATTATTGATCTGTCTAAGAAATCCACCTGTGATTGCAGAGTAAAAATGAGTCCTCCGTCCCTGCCTGTGAAGACCCCTCCTTTCCCCCTGACACCCCAGGCCCCCTTCTCTGACCCCAGCTCAGTATGTGAGTCTCTGGTCTGCCCCAGTCACCTCAAAATTTAGGGCCATGTAAATTCTCCAGCTATGTTATTCCATTTGGACTTTTACTAACCTTGTCTTTTGTTATTTGTTTGTCCAGTGTGTGAAGAACCACAGAAAAATGGGGACATCTTTCCTGGGCCCTCACCTCCTACTTCAATGGGACACAGCTGAAGCCTCCACAACCTCCCTGGTACATGGTTACTGACACCATGCTGGACAAGTGACCAAGCTGGCCTGAGTCCTCATTTCCTAGACTGTACATGCCCGATGTCACCCAGCTCTCCAGTGCTACAATTTCTCTCCCTGCCTTTGCACAGATGAACTATTCTTCATAAATATGTAGTAACTGTATGAGAAATATTCAGATCTCATGAGTTTTAAACGACGAAAGATTGAGAAGGGGAAAATAAAATAAAAACGAAAAGTTGGGCTACTTTCAGACACCAGGAATTAGAACTTGCTTATAAAATAGCAAATAAATGGCAGTGGGACTCCCTTTTTATTTACCCTCTCCTGCTTTTCATCCGCTGTGATTTTTAAAAAGCATCTACACCTGAGGCCAGAGTCCGACATTAAAACAGATCACAGAGATTTTTATGATCAACCGTGAAATGAACATCAGAGGTGATCAAACATGATATTTAGGCCCTGGCAGTTGTCGGCATTTCTGGTATTTTATAGACAATGGGAAGTCAGTGAAAGTGAAGTTACTTTTCTCATATCCTGTTGCCTGAAGAAGCCAGAATCGGAGGCCAGGCCAGGATTTCAAAGTCCCCACTCGGAGTCAGAGTCCCAGGTACGGAGTCTGTGCCTTTCATGGGCCACTGAAACTCCCAGAGAGGCAAAACCTGGCAGGTTTACTTCAATGGCTGAATACCAAGGCATTTTTTCCTCTCTCGTGTGATCATTTCACATCAATCCCCGTTACCAAGAAACCCCGTCCCCGCTGACAGGCCTGGGGGCGTGCACGGACTCACTCCTCCCAGGGGCCGGGCACGTGTGGGTGAGACAGAAGCAGGAGCAGTCCCAGGTAGTTATTCTTGAAAGGGACCCGGGGCCTCTCTCTCCAGCTTCCTCTAGGCAGAGCTGGCTTCAGAGGGGATATATTAAAAATGGAGCCGTTCATCTCTCAAAACTAATTTTAAATGGTTAGAGGACGAGGCAGGCTGTACAAATTTACTCTGAGTTATTAAATCCTGGTTTGGGCAGCGAAGCAAACAGGTATGGGCAAATATCATCCAGGCTCGTAATGAGGCTCAGCTCCAGGCAGCCGGGTTTCCGGCCCACGCTGCTCTCTGACCCTACTGCTCCCTCAAGTTCGGGAGTCCAGACCCGAGACGAACGCATCTGACCCTCGACAGCCTTTCAGGTATGGCAGACACACCCACACCTGGGAGGAGAGGCAAGGCCGGAGAGGGGGAGCGAGGGACCACACAGGTGGGTCCAGAGCACGAACATCTACACAATTCCCTCAGCACGAAACCCCTCGTGGAACATGGGCAAAGGGCGCAAAGGGGAAGACAAGGAACTGGTGCCAGACCACCGTGTGAGAGGTGCTTCAGACCACCGCTACTCCGTGAGTGCCCGTTAAAAGAGAAGTGTGACTGTTTTGTCTCTTGGAAACACAGACATGGTGCCCCGGGCTGGTGGGGACACAGGGAACAGGCACTGCTGGGCACCGCTGGCCGAGGGGCCCTGTGTCCGTGAGACAAAGCTGGCATGTGCCTTCCTCCTCGTGAACAGACACCCCTTCTGGGTGGTTTTCTCTCGGACATACCCAGTATCTGCTGGAAGATGCCTGCTTCTACTCAGGGATGCTTACTCTGGTATTTGCTTACTGTGAAATTACACATCTTGGGGAAATGCTGAATTGTGATTCCTACGGGTGGGCTGCGAGAATTAGAACTCATTCTTCGATAAAACACCATCTATTAAAAACACCTAGATAGCGATCAATAGACTGGTACGGAAGGATCACAGCATCTTGTGGATGACAGAGCATTCGGCCACAGAAGTTGTAAACCACTAGGATGTCCCCTTAATAAGGATAAATGTAAAATAACAGCCATGGTAATGCTCGTTGGAAACTGTCTGGTAGGAAATTAAGGGATCTGTTTGTGGTGGTGATTTCCACGAACTGTGACTGAAGGAAAATCGCACCGTGAAATGCAAACATCTCGTGACGGCTGGGTTCTTAGACAGTTAGCATGTGTTCTTCTTTCTTCTATTAGAAAATGACCAGAAAAATATTTTTCAAAGAGGCATTTAGGACACGCTAGAGCCAGCGAATCGATGCCTCTTCCAGGAAGGGTGGCTGGTCAGGGGCAGGCTCAGGACTCCCCCCCTGGGGTGGGCACACGGCGGTCACGTGATGCAGGGGCCGCGTGATGTGCTCTCACAGGATGGTTGGTTTTATTTTTAAAGAAGATGTAGGAGCATATGACTAGGAAATATTAAGCGTGTCTCTGGGAGTTGAAGTCACTCATTTTCTCCTGCTGGCTGTCCGTTTACCTGAGCGGGACGGCCACAAATTCCACAAAGGAACCCATGCCAGTCAGCACCGGTGCCCACTGAAGGCCACCTGGCAGGCGTCAAGGGTCCTGTGAGAAGCGCTTTTTAGAAAAGATCATGCCCTTCGGGGTTTCCCTGTGGCCCAGGGTCAGAACTGCATCTTCATGGCACTACATCCTCTGGCAGGCACCGTCGGAGGCAAGCTCTTACGAAATGAGACGGCAGGTCGGAGGAAGAGCTGGGCCAGAGGAACCAGCGGCTGAATATTCTCCTGAAGAGAGCAGAGAGCCACGTTCCACAAACAAGCCGACACCAACCCACGCTTCCCTGCGCTTCTGTGTGGGTGCAGCCAGGGTCCCACGGAGCCGGACGCAGGGGCCACCGCTTCGAGCTCTCTGGGAGATGACGGCCATCCACAGGGACTGGGTGAGGACAGCAGCAGGGAACCTGAGGGTCAGACAGGCTGGCGCACGTAAGTCATTCAGGATAAAGCAAAACCCTAAAGGTCCTTTCCAGCTTGTCCTCGCCTTTCTTCTGCGCCAGCAACCATGAGGACAAGATACTCACTTCCTTACTCCCTGCGCCCTCCCCACTCCTGTGAAGTCTATTTTCTTCTCCATCAGAGGGGCAGAGTGACAGGGGACGGGCACCTCTCCTCCTTCCTGGCTGCTGCCTGGCATGAGAGAGGCTGCCCGAGGAGCCCAACTAAGCCTGGGAGAAGGCGGAGAATATCACACAAGTGCTGGTCTGGACCCAGCCACTGCCTCCTCCCTGGAGAGCCTATCACACTAGAGAAGTGAGCCCCTCCTTGTGGAGGATCCCGGTAGACAGATTTCCATTGCTTGTTGCGAAAACCATCTCTAACACATGCTTAACCTCTCCAAGCATCAGCTTGCTGGCCTGAACGAGGGACCAGGAAAGGTCCCTTGCAGGGACACATGCGCGCGACATATATGCACACACAGAACACTTTTGACCGAGTCACCCCGTTCACATCACAGCACAATGACTCCTTCAGAAAGGGCCCTGACCACCCTGCATAAGGCCGCATCCCTTACATCTCCTCTGCTTTATTTTCCATCCGAACAACTGGTTTTAAGATGTGAGCATCTTTCTCTTGACCCAGGTCTGGGACTCTGCACCAAAAGGGATTTTCTGAGGCCAGAAACTTGGCTGCGCTGTGCCTGTGACTCGAGCCCACGGTTTTCTTGACCCATGCACTGCAGTCGGTCGGCGGTTATCACTCATGAATGAACATGCGAGGGGATGCAGATGTTCCGCATGGAAATGTCCGCGCAGTGGAGTGGCTCTGCGGCCTCTGGAGCAGGGCGGTGGTCACTGACGAGCATCCCCCGAGGCCCAGGCAGAGCTCCAGGACACCGGCCACGGGGCCACCTTAATAACCCAGCACCCGCAGGCAAATAAAGACAGAAACCGCTGTCCACAGCAGCACCTTTTCGGAAAAGCAAAGCAAGGCAGTTTGAAGGTCTATCGACACGTTAGACCCACGTGGTGCCCTGTGCTAGGACAGGAGGCCACCTGACAGAGGCCGACGGGTGGGCTGGGGTGGCTCCCGGGAAGGGAAGGCTCACACCGAGGCTTCCGCGGTGCTATCACCCCGGGGCGCGCACTTCGTGACTGCCTGTGCGTGTGTGTCCTCTTACCTGGAAGACTTACAAGACAATGGAGGAAAGCTTCACTTTTCAAAAGGAAGGAAAAGCACTTGTCAAAATGGAGATGCTACCTTCTCCAGAAGGACCTGTGAATCTACTCAGCTTCCCCCTTTCTAATCGCAGACGTGGGGAGACTGAGTTAACTCGGCAGAGTCACAAGGATGCAGGGTAAAGCGACTTTAATACTAACACACGTCGACACTACTTCGTGCACAGCACAAAACCCATGTCCCTGAGTGGCAGGCACTGTGCCTGGTGTTTTGCACACACGAGCTCACTTCGCCCCACCGCCACTCCGAGAGGCGGCTGCCTGTGTCAGGGAAACCGAGGACAGCGAGCTGCCAGGGAGCCTGGAGTCTCCGCGTCAAAAGGCAGGGGTTCGAACAGTGCTGTCCGACGCTGCAGACCCTCCCACCCCGCCACCCGCCCCGCAGACTCGCCCTCTGTGTCGCCTGCCGAAGCCGTGCAGACTCAAGGTCCCCTGGCTGTTCCTGAACACACACTCATTTTCACTTTTATGGGAAATGACGGAAAGGTAAGTGCCAGGAGTCCTGGTATTTACTCTTAAGACACGTTCTCACTTCTCTTGCATCTTGAAGTGCACCTGTTCAGCTGTGCAGGGTTCCTCCCGGCAAACACGCACACACAGGCCTACGCTATATTCTCACTGGCATCGGACACCTTTGTGCAGAACGCGCCCCCACCACGCGCCAAAACTCAGTCGCTCCCGTGAAGTTCAGGCCGCGCTGTCCACACATCACTAGGGTGACCCGTCAAGATCCAACCAGAGCCAGCCCAAGGGCATGCACCAGATAGATGTTCAGTGACGCCGCTTTTGCCCAAGGAAGGTAATGCAACTTCAAACACCTGCCAATAAGTGACACCAACTCTGGTACATCCATGTCATGGAATAATGATCCATTTTTAAAGGGAGTGACCCAGATCTGCAAGCGCTGAAGTGGAGAGACACGCAAAGTAGAGCACGAAGTGAACGAATAAAAAAGGACATGAAAGAAATAACAAGACATCATCCACTTAATATAATTGTAAAGCACAACTATCTGACTGTCTGCTGCTCTCTCTCTGCAGCAGTTTATAAGTGTGCGTGCGGGCCAAGCAAATGGATGAGACAAACATCACTAAGCAGTCCAGCGGGGCTGTACAGGCCGGATGGACGGTGAGGACGCTTGGGTACGATTCCTCTGCTCTTGTCTTTGTGGGGCTTTTACAAAAAGAATGACTCCCTTTTAATTCTACTATGAAAAATATGATTAAAACTCAAGTGTCTCGAGAAGAGTGCCCCAGAGCGCCCTGTGACGCCAACCTCCCATCTGGTTTCCTTCCATGAGAAGCAGAGACTGGTCATCTGGGGAACCCGACACGTACTCTGATTGTCCACCTGACACAGTAAGATACACATTTTCATCCTCCTCCTCCTCCACTGTCTCGAAAAAATAATGGTCACTTTCAGGCCCGCTTCACACAAAAACGAAGGTCGTCCCCCCATCCCACCCACCTGGATGGAAGTTTATGTGTCTGAAGAGAATCCAGAAATAACCAACCAACCTACCTTCGGTGACAGGGAAGGATGCAGGGGACCGAGGCAGGAGACAGGACGCAGGACAGGTCCCCTCCGACCATGCTCAGGGCGCAGGAAAGGCCTCTCAGTTTCCTCCACCAAGGGCTCCCAGTCTCCTCTGGGAAGCTGCACACCCACCGTCTCCGCCAAATTAAGAAGAAATGGGTTGAGGAGATGGAGGTGCTGAAAGCAAATTGCCCCTTCACTCCTGGCCACTTCGGAAGTCATTACGGAGCGCTTTCCGCGGGATAATAAATGCCGCTGACTGGGTGTGCGGCTCTGCACATGAAGGAAACCTGAGTGCCTTGGAGGACTGAGGTGCGGAGAAGAGCGCATTAAAAAGCCAGGCATTTCCTCTCTTCACATTTAAATGGGGTGACTTGGGAGAGAAGCCTACTTGAAATGGATAGGAGTCATTTTCCATCATTACCGAAACCTTGAACAACCTCACTGAGGCTGCCCTCCTCTCTGCGTCTAGTAAATTGCAGTTATTTGTTCCAAACAAACAGGAAGGTATAATGGAGCAATTTCAGGCTGGCGGATCACCACACCTGTAATTCACCTTCGTGGCTCCTGGCTCCACACGCCCCTCCACCTTTTATGGCACAGAAACTTCCTCCACGTCTGACAGCCCTTCCTCGCCAAGCGGAGGGGCTCAGGATGGTTTCGGGGGTCCTTCCAGGGACAGACACCCCCATGACAGGGGAGCTGGAACTCGGATCCGGCTCCCCAGCATCCTGACCTGCACCTGGGATGTGAAAACTCTCTCGATGGAAGGAAAGAAACGAGAAAACACCCACAAATGGCCACTGTGAATCTCCCGTGCGTCAGACGACAGAGCAAGAACTACAGAAATACGTGTGTGAAAAAGCTCTATACAAGTTCTGTGGAAAGAACTGAAAAGACAAAACTGCTAACAGCAACGGCTGGTAAACATCTGACTGCTGGATGGAAAGTGCTGGAAGTGATTAAGATCTGTCTCCTACCTGATGGAAACTGGAAGGACTCTGAATACTGGGCACCCTGAGTCACCCTTCGCTCTTGTGCGGACCGGTTTCCGAGGAGTCACACTCCCTGAGAAAGTGAGACTACCGACTTCTGAGAGGACAGAAGTAAAACCCAAATGTCCTCTATTCATACCAGGTCACACGGGTGGTTGAGAGGCTGAGCAGGAGCCTCCGCCTGGGAAGACGGCCCAAAGCGAGTGGCCTCTCACAATCCCCTCGACTTGCTGGAGTCCCAGGGAACGCTTCCGGACGCTGCTGGAAGCCTGGGGACCGCCGTCCACACCTGCGAGGCGTGTCCCACACTGACCCTTCGCCAGAGAGGTATCAGCCTCATCTCACAGACAATGAGACAGACTCAGGACAGCCGAGACAGGGGCCCAAGGCTTTATTTACAGAAGGAGACACTGAACTTAAACCCAGAGCTGGAAACCTGAATGTGCTCTCTGCATGGCTCTGCAGGGGGACTCGGGATAAGGAGGCCGGGCAGGTCGGGCCTCCCAGGCTGGGTCAGCATTTGTCAAACAGGTGGGAGTGGGTCTATCTGCATTTGGCGAGAATAGAGACTAGGCAGGACTTGACTACTTCCCTCGCATCTAGAACTTTCCCCAGGTTTTTGTTAGGGAGCCCAGGCTGCTTGAAGAGGCCTAGCAGACTAGCCAACATGTAACAACAATAACAAACTGTCTCATCTTGAAGAAGCAAATGTCAGAGCACACAAGGCAGGGACACTCCCTTCCCCAAGCCCTCCTCCCCACACTGATTAAAATTAACTAGGAGATGGAGAAACAGAGAATTAAAGAGGGACCTGGTGCATCCTGGTGGCTTTGTGGTTAAGTCTGCCACCTTGGCTGGTGCAGTCCACATACATCTCAAGGTCCAGGGTTTGCATCCTGGGGTCAGTGGGAACAGGAAACATAAACAACTGAACAAAAACAAAATAAAGTGCTTCTTCCTCCCCTCTCTTCCTCCTGCTCTGCTCACCTTCATTGCTGCCTGATCTTTCCTTTAAAGAAGCAGAACGAAAAATAAAGTGAGACCTAACAAGGAACTCCCCTGCTTTGACGGCCGGATATGTCAGCGCCTGTGCAGCCTTGGCCCCGGGCAGGACCGAGCTGGGAGAGACAGAGACCAAAGGCAGTCCCTGCAGGGCAGCACCAAGGCCCAGTGAAGGTTGGGGGGATGCAAAGTGTGACCCAAGTGGGGTGTCCAGTGTGGCATGCACCAAAGCAATGTGGCTCCATCTCAGGGAATGCAATTTTTTCTGATTTGGGGGCTCATTTTTATTGAAGATGGATTAGTTGCGAAAGTCTCCGAAAATAGGGCGTGTATCTCCCGAATGACTGCACTGGAGTGGGGAAGAGTAAGGACGGCCGGGCTCTCCAAACGACACTTTATTAGTCATGGGGCTGTGGACAAGCCACCCCACTTTCAGAAGGGGATGCAAAGAAAGACAGTTTTCTTCTTCCTCGGAGGGCGGTATGACGATTCAGGAAGGCAGAGCTGGCGATACGATTGGGACAATGCCCGAAACGGACTGAGAGCTCAAGAAACACCATCCCGGCCACCCCTCTCACTGTTCTAGATCATTCTGTGAGTCAGTGAGGCAGCAGTCTCGGGGAGGCAGGCCGTGGTAGAGACACTTCCGTGACTTTCTGTCAAGTACTAATCCTACCGTCTAACTAGCCACATGCTCAGAGAGAGAGCAAACAACTGGCTTAATAAAATGACAAATATTCATTTCAACACCTGTTGATTCCAAGGTGTTTGCCTTAAGATACTAGATTGTTCCAGAGAAACTGCCAGCATGCTTTTGGGGGCTGCAAGTGAGGGTTTTGTCCTTTTTAATTCAAGTCAATAGCTTTTGCCCAGTCTGATGAGCTGCCTGTTGAGCTGGCGCTGGGGGAGGGGAGGACCGAAGGGCACACCGCCGGAGGGCACACGGTGGCGTCCCCACCAGCGAGAGCAAGGATTTGTCCTTGGACGCCAGCCCTGATCACTGGAGACACGTCAAGCTAGTTCAAGCCAAACGCAAGCGCGGTGAGTCTGTTGCGTAGTAAACCGAGTTCTGCAGTGAACCAAGTCAGGCGTCCCTGTGCCTCTCGAAGGGATCCCGCAAGGCGCTTTCGAAGGGCGTGGCAGTGAGCACAGGCAGCAGTTGGACACCGAGCGACAGCGTGATGATGGCAGAATTTAAGTCCGTACGTCGTGGGCGGGAACCTTCTCTTCCGAGGCTCCCAGAGCAGTCGGGGTCGCTGTCCCCTGCGTTTGGCACCCACTGTGTAAGGTCCCTCATCCTCCATCCTGCAGGCTGTAGCCAAGCCCCAGGCAGGGGTCTGGGCCTGGGCAGAGCCCGCCGAATTCCTCTGGTGCTTCCAGGCCCTTATTTCAGTCTGGCTACATGTGACCACACCGCAGCCATTGCTTTTGCTACAGTGGTCTTTCCTGCTGCTCCTGCTTCCTTGACCAAGGCCTCCCAGGAGGTGAGCCTGCAGGGGTGCTGAGAGACGGGATCCTGGGGGACTGTGGCCGCTGGCACCGGGCCAACGGAGGACATGGGGTAGCTGACCGTGACCAGTGCAGAACCGGGCAGGAATCCGGGCCATCGCCCTATACACAAGACTAGCTCAGTCCCATCTCCACTGAAAATACACTGACGCCCCAAGCACAGGGAGGCGTCAGAGGCGCACGGACAGTAAAGGAGTGACTACGAACACCAGCTCTTACACAGACTGGAGTTTAAATTCCGATTCAGCCCCAGAGGCTGTGTGGCCAGGGCCAGGTCATAACCTGCTCGAAGCCTCCACTCCGCACTGCAGTAGGGGATTCGGTGGTTCCTAATCCGAGACGACAGTGACAAAGTGACAAAGATGAAAGTGACAAAGCAGACAATGACTGTCTTGAGGATTCAAAACTCTTTAGACCGCCCCCCGCTTCCTTCAGCCTGCTCCTTCACTGCATGAGCTTTTCCACTGAAGAATGATATTCCTGGCGCATAGATACACAGAGAACTTCACCACACACACACTACTATTTTCATGGGGCTAAAAAGGCTCTTTTCACTGCCAACTTGCATTCTACTCTAAAGACGGAAAGCAAGGCTTTAAAGAGTGATTCTCTAGCAGACTAAAAGCAAAAGAAAGAACCAGCCTGCACTTAGCTTACTGCACCTGAGAAGTCTGAGCTCCTGTCCAGCGGGAAGTCATCCACGCCACCCACAGGAGCGAACAGTCCACAGTGCCAGCCACCTGAAAGCCAGTGCGAGCACGTGGGACCTGGGAATTCACAGGGGTTCGGGCTTCGCTTTCGGGGAAACTCTGCAAATTTCCCAACTAAACTGCACAAATTAACGCTGTAGTTGAATATAAATGAAAAATGCAAATACTCATCAGCCAAGGAAGATTATTTTTGAAGACTAATTGGGAGGTAATTGCTCAAAAATTAAAACAAAATATTCAGAATAACACAATCCAAAATGAAAAGAAATTCCAAAGCTGACAAAGGCTCCCCCTCCATCCTGGGTGGAAGAGAACTGTTTCTCACACAGCAAGAGTGAGGACCTCAGAAACTGGAATGGAAACTAAGAATACAGGGCTAAACTAGTCACTGTGCTTTGAAAAGTTCTAATGATTGAATTCAGATTTTGCTTTCCTGACAAATAATTCTTAGGGTCCCCCCCACCCCCATATCATTTTATCACCATCCCATAAGCTTCGAGGTGAGACGTGGGACTTCTAGGTACAGCCTTGGAAGGACCCAGGACCCGGAACGGAAGTTGCTCAGCGTCCAGGTGCTGGTGGTGAGCAGGGAGGACTTGGCCCAGCAGCACCTCCACCCTCCTCTCCCAGAACCTTTAGGCCCCAGCAGACAGGTGCTGG